>NW_019776164.1:52071-99041 GCF_001039355.2 Lingula anatina | reverse complement strand
TTTTAGAAATGGATGAGGTTTTTGTATGGAACATGGAAAGTTTGCAGTCCCAGCTTCCTATAGCTCCAGGCAGCCATGCTTGCTTCACCATCTTTATCCATGGGGTCAGCAACTTTATTTCCAAGGAGTCCACTGTGATAGATGGTGAGTTTGAGAGTAATGCTGCAGACGTTTTCATTTGAATAAAGACAAAAGGTTCTCTTTGTTAAGTATTTGCTGCAACTTTGACTGAGAAGTCTGTTTAACAATCCGAATATTGTATTTTGTCAACTAGTTTAAAGATGTCTGGTTATGTTTGTAAAGAAAAAATAACATTTTGATAAAGATCCTGTGTTGTATGTAGTAGAAAAGTGTAAATGTACAAATGTTCAAATTTATTGTTTTAATGAATCCAATCTTAAATACAGAAGTGTATTTTGTTATCCTTAAAGCAGAACTGTAGAAAATGCGAAAAGAAAAAGAAAATTTTAAATGAAAAAAAAATGAATAAGTATATAAGTGTGTATAAGTAGATAAATAAATACATATAAGATTTAGAATAAGAATAACAATAGAGAAGGAAAATAAAAAACTTTGGTTTCATCCAGATAAATCTGCTCAACTAAGTCCCGCTCGACGGCCTCGCTCCACGGGTTTGTCAGACCTGTCTACTGTAGCCCTCAAGTCTTCCCAGTCTTGGAATGATCTGGTATTGGTGGACCACAGTGCAAAGGTGGGTGTGTCCTCTATCACATTATCACATTTTACATAATATCGCATTTTAAGTCTTCCCAGTCTTGGAATGATCTGGTATTGGTGGACCACAGCGCAAAGGTGGGTATCTCTTCTATCACATTATCACATCTAACATAATATCACATTTCAAGTCTTCCCAGTCTTGGAATGATCTGGTATTGGTGGACCACAGTGCAAAGGTAGGTGTCTCCTCTATCACATTATCACATCTAACATAATATCACATTTCTAGTCTTCCCAGTCTTGGAATGATCTGGTATTGGTGGACCACAGTGCAAAGGTGGGTGTCTCTTCTATCACATTATCACATCTAACATAATATCACATTATCCCACCTAATGCACAGTGTACTCATTATCCCACCTGATGTAGTATCACAGCCAAGCCCAACATCACATTGGTAGGTTGTTGATGCAGTTGATGGTCACACCTGCTCCAGTATCACATTTATCCCAGTTTATTAATGCTCACATCACAGCATCACATTTTACACTTGTCAGAATTAATTCTAAAAAGGTTTTTTTTTATAAGTACTTCAGTCAGTAAAATCAATCATAACAGGCCCGTTTAGAATTACAACATGCCCCAGATGTGGCCTTCCAAAGATTAAATGCTATTACCTGTTTTAATGTACTGTAAACTTATATAAGACAATTTTTTTATTGCAAGTATTTTTAAGTCCTCCCTATGCTTTGTAATTGAAAAAATTATTTTTAATTTGTTTATTTTATTAACATTAATATATAATTAAAATTTATATGTTAACCAGATCATCCAAGCCACCTTCAAGTTCAAGTACAGCGGCGGTCCCGGTCTAGAACGAGGTTTCTGCCGCCATTGTGTGGTCCCCATGAACATCGCCATCCAGCCCGCGGTGGTCATGAAGGCCTGGGACGTGGTGGCCAGAGACACCTGTGATACTTGTAAACTGGTCCTCGATGTCCAGAACACTACTGACCACTGGGCTGAGCTGACCACTGGAGACCTGGCCATGTCCTCTGATGACCCAGCCTTGACCTCTGGGAAGACTCCTGTGACCCCTGGTGACCTTCTAATGACCTTTGGTGACCCTCCTGTGACCTCTGTTACACCAGGTGCAGTAACATTGGCAGAGAAAAAGACAAAAAGGTGGGACATGAGGGCAGTACTAACAGGTTCTAATTTGAAACAGAAATTAATTATTTATAAATTGACAAATCTTTTCATGGGGAATTGTAATGTCAAAGGTATGTATTGCACTGAAAACTTGGGCCACAATCCATAATTATTTTATATTATTTAAGTGCAATGTTAAAAACTTCAAAGGTTTAATTTTTATGGCCTGACATCCTCAAGATCAGCATACTTCATGTTATTATTTTATTGATGTTCATTCCTGAAGTGAATTAACCTGTCTGAAGAGATTTAACCCGAGTGGCATGCGCGCTAATCAGAGTTATCGTCCACATTCACCAACACTTTCTTGATCCAGTAAAAATTTAAAGTCAGGTATTAAGTGAAAGCTTGTTGTGATTTATTTATTTATTTATTTATTTATTTATTTATTATTTAACAGGATATGGATTCCTATCAGGAGGTGCAAAATACAAGAACTATATGACATTCCATTAGAAAACGACAATGAAGACGTAGAAAGTAGTGAACCTGTTCACAGGCGACACAGAGACTCTTTATCGCACCATCTCCATGACAACGCAGAAGGATCAGAGGTTGCAGAAAAGATACAGGAAGAGTGCCTTAAATATTTGTCTGAATTTGTGGACATTCGATGGAGTATCCCTCACCTACAGAAGTCTGGGAAGATTGCTGTGGATAAACTGCCATGGAGTGATGCTCAGTTGGAGCTTGTGAGAGAGACTCCTATTCACTGGGGTAGGCATGATGGAATGAAAAAAGAATAGAACATTTAATTGAATTTAATTTAATGTTAAGTGATTCAAATTAATTAAAGTAACTTAATGTGTTATATAAACATAAGAGAATTTAGAAAATTTATTTAGTGGTAAAAAATGTAGATTTTATTTACATCTGGAAACAGAGGAATGTCAATAAATGCTTTATCACATCCACTAGATAAAACTAAGATGTTATTTTTGTTATATTTTCAGATATTTCTTTAAACAAAAGAGGTTACAGTGGGGAAGCACATCAGTTCAACACTGGGGAGCTGGTACAGCTAGACGTCAGCCTTACTTGTCGCTCAGGTGAAACACCATTTTATAAAACAGAAATTAGACTCCAGTCCAAAGCTACTGACTAGTAAATTAATTTTTGTGTCAAAAGTGTTTTTAAAACGTAATGGGTCTGATTTGGCTAGTGGAAATTTGACAGTGTCTCCTGATAAATTCTCTCTCTCTCTCCGGATTAATGTTTTGCAATTTATAATATTATTGAGAGGGGGGCGTCTCGATAGTCCGAAGGTTCATTGGTCCGAAGGTCCTAAAAAATGTAACATTTTCATCGTTTTTTTAATCAAGGGTTCATTGGTCCGAAGGTTCTGTAATGAACATTCGGACCAATGAACCTTCGGACAATTGAACCTTTGGACTATTGCTACGGCCCCATTGAGAGCAGTTAGTTTTCTGAATTCCTTTTGTCCCAGTGGCTATAGTGACTATAGTGGTGTGTATAGGACCCGAAAAGTTGTTTTAAAACACAGAATTACTTTTCAGCAGTATTCTCTACACATAAAGACAGGAAAGTTAAATTGATTGCAGTCAATCACTCCCCTAGTGAGAATTGCTCACAGGTCAACCAACTCCTAAAGACTTGTAGTTATTCAGCCTGATAATGCTCTTGTGAATGGAGCTAAATGTAGTTATTTTGTAAATATGGTTCCAAAGTTAGTAATTATCATCACAGAATGTTATTAAATAATTATTTGTGAGATAAGATTTATTCTCATTCTTACAGTAGCTGATTCAGAAGGTAAATTGTTTGATTTAACTTAAGTTTCAAATGATATTTTCCAGATTTCCCTATCCCAGAATGCACTCTATCAGTACAGTGCCACAGGAAGTACAATCCAGACTTGTCATGTGATCGTCATGTGACTATAACAGGACAGTCTTGTAAAAATACACCTGAGGTTTGTTCATTTGTTTTGATGCATGTTTTCGCAAATGTGATCAATTTTTTTTGTTATTTTCTTTTTTATACATTTATATGTCCATTTTGTAGTTAAAAAAAATTACAAGAAATTTTTTTTTTTCAAAAATGATAATGGAACATGTTGACTATTTGTTTTGTATTATTTGTTTATTATTATTATTTCTTACTATTTTCTTACTTATTATTATTTCTTGCAATAAATTTTCGTCCATATAAATTATGTGCTTTCATTGACTACCTTTCTTAATTTTGTGAAAAACTGATTTTTATCCTGTACAATTTCAGCTCGGCAGTGGAAGCACATTCCGCCACACGTGTCACCTGACTTTTTACCATACGGGCCAGTACGTGCTGGATATTACATGCACAGAACTCACGAGTAACGTGCAGGAGAATGCATGCACATGGACGTGCTCCCCTGAAGTCAGCATAGATATCACAGACTCAGAATCAGTTTTATTATTTGACTCATCAGGTCATGTGAAGTGAATTTTGTCAGCCTATAGTCAGACTTGTTCTTGTGATCAAGATCAGATTGGAAGATATTAAGTGTTACTAATGGTCCACTTTAACACAGGAAGAGATAGTAGGATGCGAGCAGGTTTAAAATGGCTTCATTTGCTTGTAAAGGCAAAAGATGGGAGTTATGACACAGACAAAGGGGCATAGGCAGATTTAAGGTGGTGTCAACTGTGGGTATGAGCAATTGGAAAGGCAATTTAAGTATCGCAAGTTTGTTTTTATGTCTATTTGTTTATTTGGTGAAAGACTCCACCAAGAAATTGTGGAGAAATTGTCAATTTGCACTACTCTCTAGGATTACCCCCTGACTTGGTAACTAGAGAGTGAAAACCAGTGGACAGCTATCGAGTAAATAGGTGTGTTGGAAAATACTGAAGTCCCTTGTGGATCTCATTTGGGAATCCAGATAATGTTACGATGCCTTACGTAGGCACTCTTAAGTTGTTAGTTATGGTATGATTACTAGTCATTTTCATCTACCTTAGAATATTTTAAGACATACAATGAGCAGATGACTTTTTGGTAGAAAATAATCATAAAATTTTCCGGGAAATTTCAACACATTTTTGGTATTCACCAAAGTAATCGTTATCCAAAACCATTCTCTGAATTATAATTCAGAGGTGGATTGAGTCCTTCTTCTGGGTCAGATGGTCAGATTTTCAAGTTTACACTGACGAGTACCCAATTTTTCTGTCTGAAAACAGTCAAAACTGGAGGATAGATCAACAAAGATAATTTAGAAAACTGACAGAAAATAGCTCTGGATCCGCCCCTGCAATCAATGAAGCAGTTTTTGAGTACCGAGTCTCTTGTGTTTAGTCACTGTAAGTTTTGTATTACACTCTGGGCAATCGGATTAAAAAAAATTATAGATCTCATTTTTGCAGCAGTCCTGTATAGGAGTTACCTTGGTGATAAATTTCTGAGATTTCAAATTTTTTTTAATATAAAGGTGTCTTGTGGGTTGTATGTCTGTAACAAAGTGCAATTATTATCTGATGTCAGCTTGCTAAGAGCAGGAACTTCAGGTACTGGAGTTGTGTCAGGGGTAGGGCTTTTTATTATTAATTTAGGACAGACAGAATTGATAAGTAAGTTAAGGATGAAATTTGTTTATGTTTTGATTGTATCATGTGGTGCTGTATGAGTATAGAAACTTAACTGTAGGTCTGGGGCAATTTTTTTTTTTTTTTTCTTTTCTTAATAAAAATATGGTGGAAGGAATTATGAAATCCACAATGCGGGTGACTTTTATGTTTAAAAAACACTAGAGTATAAAGGCTATTCCTGGGAGATCCCTTGTAAATTTCTCCCACTTACTAAACCAAGAATCATGCACAATTTCTATTAAAAAAGAAAGATGTGTAAAATAATGAGTTTTCTCAAAATTTGCAATGGTTGTCCTCATTATTTAACCTACTTATGAATTTGGTCTGGCCATGTTATTTTGATATAATTTTAATTTTTTCTAGGGGTGGGATGTAAAGTTGGTGAAGGGGTAAAGTTGTTATAAAGAGTAGAATATAAAACAGAAAATCTGTACATATTCATACATTGGTGATCAATACTTAAATGAGATTTATAATTATTTTGCAGCACATTGTCATTTTCTGTTGTGGAAGATAGAAATTTCATGAACTGAGGTGAAAAAACTTTTTTTTTTTTTTTTTTTTGTAATTACCCTCAGAATCTGGACTGGAAAAGGTGACTGTGAATTATGTACGATGTGTTCACAAACTGTTCACCCAAAAATGTGTCAGGTTATTTTCAATCATATCAATGTCCTGGCCTTGCTCAATTCTGTAGCATAAAAAGCTGTGATGGATTAAAGCCAGACAGTGAGCATTTGACCTTTAATAAAAAAAAACTCAATTTTCCTGAAAAATCAACCCTTTTCCCTGAAACGGTAGGGTCTCTGTATCATTTTCATATAATCTATCAAGCAGAATTTTTCTATTAAAGGTCCAATGCCCACTGTTTTTCTTTACCAATAGTAAAACCTTATTAATGTACGTAGTGGTATCATTTTCTTTGTAGATACTTAAAATTTAATGTATCATATAATAAAATGGCTAATTATTACAACTGATTTCCCAGTGTTATGGAATAGTGGAAAGTTACTGGCTTTTGAAAAAGATATCTTTATTTATTTAAATATATATTTTATTTATTTAAGTTGGATTTAAATATGGCGTGCATTTTTACGAGATTTGCAGGTAGCATAACTACAAATTATACCATTAACCCTTTTTACAGGGGGATATATATGTTAAAATTTGTTATTTACAAAAATTTAATAACTTGCCTAAATAAAACGGACAATCATTTACATAATCTTTAAATGAAAGGGAACTAAGGATTTAGATTTACTCATAAATTAAATGTTTTCCATCTTTTAATTCTTCTACTACAGTGACTTTATAAAGGATGTGCATTAGAAGCATATATTAGGATGATAAAACAACATATTGGTGATAATTAAAATATGAATTTATTGCACTTATTTAACCACCATTTTACATATTATTCAAATGACAATATCATGGAAAAATTAATTATGACTCTTCAATGAAAAATGATTCATGAAAATGAGAATTCAGTGTCACCATAAAATGCAACATACAGCAAATTGCACCAAAAATTAACATCAACTCTAATAACATCACTATGTTTTCTAGGGTTTCACCATGACATTGTATGCACATTTTTCATAATAATTAACTTTTCTGGTCATCTCCAAACTAAAGATCAGAATTATGCAATTAAAAGCACTTATGGGCATGGACATTTTAAGATAGAATTACAATTCATCAACTGTTAACATAAATCTTAATAAAACCATCATAATGTGAAATATGATAATAATGACAGAATTGGGGGGGGGGGGGGGCACAAACAAAAAAGGTTTAAACCCCCCTTCCCCCCCCCCCCCCCCCCCAAAATTTAAAATACTATCAATAGCTTGTGCGTTATATTAAACATATATATTTGATTATAAAGACATCGGTGGAAACATTTCCCATGGTTTCTTATGAAAGCATGCGCGTATTTTAATTTCAGCTCCCATATCGATAATTGAAAATATTACTATTTGGATGTCAAGAATAAAGGACAAATAGCCCCTAGAATTCATCATATATCATGCTAAAATGTTTCCAATAAAATGCACATTTTCATTTCTGCATAATAGGCTTATCTTTATTATAATACTCCAGTTACAGATCANAAAAATAAAAAAAAAAAAAAAAAAAAAAAGAAAAAAAGGGAAAAAGAAGAAAAAGGAGGAGGGGGGGGGGGGGGGGGCAAAACGAACAAGTGTTAACACCTCCTTCCCCCCCCCCCCCTTACCAAATATGTTATGATAAATGTAACAAGAAATAACCAATTCCTCTGTCATGCATTTTCTGATCTTAGTGAGGCAAAATATCTAATCCTTGCCCTCCCCCCAGCATACACACACACACACACTTACACACACACACACACATGGCAATTTTAGACTATTATATTGATTATTCTGGAAATGATAGTCAATATGGCACATTACTGAACAAATAAGATTTTATACACTATGTTGATTAGTCACTTAGTTATATTTTACCTAGAAGCTTTGTAACCTAATACTGGACTAATAATAAGTCGAACTGACACATTACTTCAAGTCTGGATTACATTTACACAGGCGCTGTGCGACGAAATTGTCCGCACAAGTTTTTTAATCGTAAGGAGCTACAGGCTATGCCGAGTATGTCTACATTACATGGCCTTAAATCCGTACGATTCCGTGTGAAATGGGCCACCGTCTACCCCCGCTCAGATGTCATATGAAAAGGATATTACGGGCAGTATACAGGCACGGGCATCGCATTTCAAATGTAATCTCAGCTTAACAAGACTGAGAATATGTAGTTCCAAGTTATTAATTTTTCAACAGACCAACTAAAGTCTCAGAGTGGAAGCTGCAGAGTCTTCAGGTATATCATAAATCTAGTTAGATTAAAAGATTTAATATATGGATTCAGTTTCTTCAAAATAATATTGGATCAGTTGTATGCAAAATTTGCACAATTACATATTAACAATATCACAGTTATGATCTGATCCCTATGTAAAAGCATCAGGGCATATAAAATTATGTATGAAAACACTTTTAAAGCATATCAAACTAAATTATCTATCTATTAAATTTCCGACAAACGAAAAACTGGGTTTTGTAATGAGCAAGATGTGATCAGTGAAAATTTACAAAGCCAAATTTTCAATCTCCAAAACACAAACTTTGATTTAAAAGGGGTGGAAAATTGAGCACCCTTATCATTATAAAGGATTTAAAAAATTATTTAAAATTATTTTTAACATAATTCTACTTGATACATCATGCATATTTTGAAAAAAATTGAATGACACTTATTGTATTCGCCTTACGCGCATGAGACCAGTACCTTAAGTTCTGGATTTTGTTATTGCCAGCTTGATCCTGATTTCATATATAACCCACATCAGCAATACTGCACAGCTAAGGGACCATTCCCAGACCCTATTGTACTCAATCTCTGAGGGGATTTCACTAAATTGCAATCAACTTAAACGGCTTAAATGTCTGTCATGCCTACTGAAGCTGCTACGGGGTAATTAATTGTTTTGCAGAATAGTTTCATTTTTAGTGCCCTGACACCCTGGGCAAAGACCAGTAAAAAAGGGGTAACCATGCATGGCAATGGCAATAAGTATTTTAGCAGATTCTTTTTTTTTTTTATATTATGAAAACAAGTCCAAATCAGCTTCAGATTGAGATGCCTGGCTTTCAATGTACTTCATAATGTCATCTGTACCCATATCTGAAGACACATCCGGAGCAGAAAATAAATCCTCCTCTTTGGAAGCTGACAACTGTGGCTTTGAATCTGCTCCTGGCTTTGGCTTTGCCGGTAAAACTGGCTTTGTATTCTTGGCCACAGATGGTTTGGATGCTATGGCTGGTTTGGTTGCTACTGCTGGTTTGGTTGCTATTGCTGGTTTGGTTGTTAAGGCTGGTTTGGTTGCTATATCTGGTTTTGGCTTCGGCTTTGGTTTTTTTTAGCTTACTTTCATCAACTGATCAAGATCGTCTTCAATGCTGAAATAAAAAAACAAGATGGAATGCTCAAAAAAGTTCAATGATAACAGTCTATTTTTGTTTGCATACATAATTATCTGCACTTGGAACATTTCTTAATATTAAATAATTAAGTTTTAAATGACTGACCAGTCACAGAAATCTGCCATGTATTCCTTTACATTTCAAAAGGAAATACTAGTACTGACATTTAGTATATAAATTTGAGGAGTATGAGTAATTATAACAACTGCATTGGGACAAGTAAGTAGCCGGCGGAGCCGCAGGAGCCGGCGGAACATACGGGTCGGGACTAAAACCATGTGTACCGCCAGCGCCTACGCTGGTGGTACAATAACTAACCATGTATTGGATAATACTTTCATTTTTTTTTTTTAATTATTTAAAAAAAATCCCTGAAGTCAGAGGCGAGGATTTTCAATACACAATAACTAACCATGTATTGGATAATACTTTCATTTTTTTTTTTCTATTATTTAAAAAAAATCCCTGAATTCAGAGGCGAGGATTTTCAATACAGAATAGCTTACCATGTACTGGACAACATCTGTCTCTCGGTGTTTCGGAGACTTGAAAAAATGCAGCTCCGACACCACAACCACATGGTACTCTACCGTGCTTCGTATTAAACCGGGGATGACTTTGTGCGTTGGAACACTCAGGTCGAGGCCCATGTCTTTGTTCTTTAACTCTCTACAGAAGAGGCAAAAAGATGGTTGTTATAATAAAGAAGAGAAAAAAATAGCACACTGTAATGCAGAAAGATGGAGAGAACAATTAAGACAGAAAAGCTGACAAATGTGCAGACATAAAAAAGACAGAATTAAGTTCACACAGAGAAATGAAAACAGATAGTGTTAAGAGAGAGAGAGAGAGAGAGAGAGAGAGAGAGAGAGAGAGAGAGAGAGAGAGAATCTAGTGCCAGTGCACAGTGAACAGATTTATGTACAACTCAGCATTTGTGTATCCTTGTATACTAATATTAGCCCCTAGCCACAGGAAAATATCATAAAACTTCACTCCGACATATTTTGAGAATGACAAAATTTTAAAATCAATTCAGTTAAGATTTGAGCGGTACAGTACAATGATCGACTTGGAGTAGATTTGCCATCCGGCAAATTTACCAAGGCCATGGAGGATGTAAAAAATAAAGCACTCAAAGTATTTTTCAAATTAAGAAATCAGCTATTTTCAGCGCCCACAAAAATTGCCTTAAAGTTATTCAAATCACTCCTACTTCCAATCCTTAGCTATGGGTGCGAAATTTGGGCCCCTTACCTACTACGTAATTTGACCATTGAAAAATTTTTTAATATATGCGAAAAGCCCCCTGCTGAACTCGTCCACCTAAAAACCTGTAAAACCATACTAGGGATTAACAAAAACTCTACTAATCATGCCGCACGTGGTGAGCTAGGCAGCTTCCCCATTCTCATCCAATTACTGTCACTGTCCATCAAATATTGGTGCCACCTGTACAAAACCATATACAATGGTCAGTCTACCTTAGTCACCGATGCTCTGATTGAGAACAGATCCCTATCCTCATCCGGTGTGTTTACATGGTCCTCTGGTATAAAAACTGTACTTAACATGAACAACCTGGGGAATTTATGGTCTAATCCAGTCTCAGTATCTGGTAAGATAGCTCAGACCTTGACCAAAAAGTCTCTGCACTCTGTATATCAGGACCAGTGGGCCACATTGATGAGCAAAACGGGCAGTGATAATAAACTAAGAACCTATGTTAAATTTAAGAAGGAATTTGTGTGTGAAAATTACACCCACATGGCCCCAAAAAATATTACGGCTAACTTCTGCAAATTACGTGTGAGCGCCCACAACCTCTCTATTGAACGGGGCAGGTACTGCAAGCCAAAAATCCCCGCAGAGTTAAGATTGTGCAAACTTTGTGATTCCAATAAAGTAGAAGATGAGTTCCACCTCCTGCTAGAGTGTAAAGCGTATGACTCACTACGTGATTCCTTCAGAGGGCAGCTGTCAGATTTCCTACCCCTGGGCGACCTCAGCAATAATAAACTGTTTAATCTTCTTATGGGTGCCCAAGACATAGACATTCTTAGAATGGTTATGTGTTTTGTAAATAGATGCTTAAAACAAAGAGAACAGGCCCTCTATTAATGCACTGTACTCTCTCCATTGTACTCATTCTAATTCATCACCTTCATGTATAGATTGCCATAATACATTCCTTATATAACTTATTATAAAGTAACTTATTGATATTATGCTACATGTAAACATTGAAATCATGTATATTTATTTATATACCTGTTTGTACTGTTGTAGTTAGATGTAATTGTCTTTGTCCTTGATTGTACCTTATTTGTAAAGGTGTATCAATAAAGAATCTATCAATCTGTTATTTTACTGACAACTGAATTCTTCAGTGTTAAACCTGCTGAATCTGTATGACCGTATATTTATTGAACGCAACTTTTAAGCCACACCAAAGTATCTGTAATTCGTCTTCGAAAGTCAAATAAGGAATGACATAAGTTTCCTTTAAATCCACATCCACCTAAAGTACTGAAGTACTGCATGTTGCAGTAACTTCAAACTGTCACCTCAGAATGTTTGGAAATTGTGCTTTGAATCTGATACCAAAATCCTTTAACTGAGTATCTTATATAAAAAAATGCATATAAACTGCAACTAAAATCACCTTACTGTTACAGTTGCTTGTGGCATTTCTGTGATGTAGTAATGAAACTAACTTTCTTCAACTACTGCATGGTAAATGGAAAACATCCCTTGACCTACTTTCCCCCTCCTTCTCTCGTGACCTTGACCCGCCCCTCGACATTACCACATTTTGGGGGCTTTTTGATTATTACCGAGAATGTATTATCTTCAGTTACACAATAAGGAGAGTTGAATTTTAATTTTGAATAAGATATATTACAAATTATTGTTAGTTGCGACACTCTGGTAAAAAAAGGAAAACGTGCTATACAGAAATAGTTCCCATAATGCCACAGTGCTGTAACGCCAAGATGGCTGCTAACAAACTGATGTCAGCGGTGGCGAAGTTAGCCCCTCGGGCTGTTCAGGGAGGGGCTAAGCCAACTTCGATGATACCAAATATGAAAATAGGTACCCCTTGGGCAGGGCTTAAAACAAGAGGGGAACTAGTAGAAGCAGGGCTTATGGGTAGGTTAATGAAACACGACAAATAAAAATACACATCCGACACGAATCTAGCTTAGTTGCGTAGTGTAACTTGTAGTAAATGAAAATAATGACGCATTCTCTAACTCAGAAGCACAATGGAGATTTGTCACTTATCACTCCCAAGGTTAGTAATCACTTTAAGAATACTTGTTAGAGAATGGTGTTTTAGTTATTCCGTCGAGAACTGGTGAGACAGGAATGGTAGTCCAAGGAATGGAAGTCCTGGGTCCCATATATATGAATGGGACCTGTCAGGGTTAGTCAGAATATCGGGGTCAATATATGACACGAATGTCACCTGTACAAAGTCATGGGGAAGGGACTTCAGTTCCTTGTGGACTTCCATTCCTGTCAAACTGGCATTACATGCTAGGTGTCCGTAGCGTAACTAAAACTAGGTTCCCATAAATCTGTCGTACTAGCAAGATGGATCTTACTCCGAGGGGATTCTCTCTAAGTTGCAGCCTGTTTAAGTGGCTTAAATGCCCGTCAACCCGCTGAACATGCTAGGGGGATAATTAACTTTTGTGCACACTTACACCCCATTTCCATAGATTAGATCGATCTACTTTAGATCGACCTAACTCCCTGGGGGTTCACGCTAAATAGCTGTCAGCCGGGCGGACACGAAAGTTAATTACCCCCTCTACAGCTTGTAGTAGGCGGGACGGACATTTAAGTCAGATTATCTGAAAGTAATCTAGTGAGACTCCCCGTGGGGATAGATCGATCTAAAATCTATGGGAATAGAGCCTTAAACTGAGGACAATTCAGTGAGAATCCCCTCGGAGATAGATCAATCCTGCTAGTACAATAGAGTTATGGGAATGGTCCCTAAAACCTTCCCCTGCTCAGTGTTTCAAACTCTAGTAGCTTCCTATACACGTCCACTTCCTTAAAAAAGACGTTTACTTTTGTCATCCTTTGCATCTTTGTACAATATAATTTGCATTGAAAGTTTGTTTCTGTGTCTGTTTTGGCACCAGCTTAATAAAGTCTTTTTATTCCCAACCAGCTGTATAGCTCTTTGCCTCAGTTTTGTGGTAAGTGATCTGTTCCTCTACTAGTTATGCAACCATTAAATTACATCTACCTATCAAAAAGGAGCAATAACAGGCTAACAAATGTGAGAACTAGTTTTGAAATATTCTTTTTCAGATGAATCGGAGCTCTCTGAACAGCACAAGAATGTGTTTAACTTTTCATATTTCCCAGAAGTTGGTAAGTAAAAGCAGGGATAGAAAGTGAGTTTTTTTTTTTTTTTTAGCTTAAGCAACATTTTGTACTGAACGCTGCTTTATTCAACAAGTGATCTCGCGTCATTACAAAAAGTGGCTTTTATACAACTTTCTTTTATTGCTTTGATCTTGCACAGATTTTCTGCTGCAGGCCTGTGTTCTACCAACGTGCCAAAAGTTAATTGTTTCTAATTACATAAATACGTTGTCGGGAGTGTCTCCTGAACTCCAGGCACTCCCAACAATTTTGCCATTGGTTGACAAACATGGTAGCAGTACAAAAAAGATGTAGCAAAACTTACTTTAAAGTTGAAATTTTAGCTTCAGTGAATATATTTAGAAATTATTTTGAGATCATTTGGTGCCGAGTCTGGTAGTTGGGTGGTCTTATGGCCCTGCAGAACATCTTCAGGCACTGAAATTCAGCATCGGACTTTATAAACAAATTAGGTGTTTTCTAACTCCCAGCTTCAGATTTGTGACTCCCCAAATTAATGACTCCAACCATGAATTAGCTACACCAACATTAAATAACTTGCCATAATCACAGCTTATCAATATTAAAGATGCATACAAAGTCAATTTTTTTGTCTCAAAAACCAACCAAATGCCAGTATATAGTTTCAAGTAGTATAACTAAGAGAATTACAAAAAGGCATTGTTTAATTTTACCCTAAAATGATGTTTGAACAGATTTTTCTCTTAGCATTCTATGCTGTATGTCAATGGGGCAGAAAAGTAGGTCACGAAAGTAGGTTAAATTTCGGACCAAAAATTTAAAGAAAGGAGCAGTCTAAAGGTTTTTTTATGGCTGATTGTGTGATCTATTCAGTTTATCCCTTGGCATGTCGAAATTATTTGAGTCGTATAAGAAACTAGTAGAAGTGGTTTACATGTGTTACTGGGAATCCACGCTCCACCGATGCTCGGTTCGTATGTACCTTTACGAAATATTACTTGCGTTTAAAGGTACATACGAACCGAGCATTGGTGGAGCGTGGATTCCCAGTAACATATGACACATTTGAAATGCGAAGGGATAAACTGAATAGATCACTCATTCAGCCGTAAAAGAGCTTAAAACTGATCCTTTCTTTAAATTTTTGGTCAAAAATTTAACCTTAGTTATGCAACTTGAAACTATATGCTGGCATTTAGTTGACTTATGTGACAAAAAGTTGACTTGATGTGTATCTTTAAGTGATTGGTAGGTAATATTTAACAATATCTCCAGGACTTAAGAAGGATGGCCATTTTCTTTTCTTTTAAATAATTTAATATTTTACAATAAGTGCAGGACTTATGTGGGATGGCCATTTTCTTTTCTTTTAAATAATTGTAATCCTATATTTTACAATAAGTGCAGGACTTATATGGGATGACAATTTTCTTTTCTTTTAAATAATTGTGATCCTATATCTGCAGGACTTATGTGGGACGACCTAGCATACGGCAGGGATCCAACTGTTCGAGAAGCTCTCAGACGCCTGCCTCCAGACGTACACGCGGCGAGAATGGTGCGCATTTCGCGTGCCCTCCTTTTGTCAGCTCAAAGGAAAGTTTTACCTGAAGAAGAGTGGACAACATTGGAAAGTGTATGTTTATATTTTCAGTATATATGAAGTTGCCCTTTTCCCAATATATGAGAATGAACATATGAACAGGGTATGAACTTGTTTTTGAACATGTTCAAATTATTTTATATCTTTTGGCATATGGGAACATACCGCAATGTTTTCCTGCATGACTTTTACGACATTTGTCAAAGGAATCCCTTGCGTTCGTCTGTGTATAGGCAGTTTTTTTCTCTTATAAGTTAGTACTATAGGCTATGGTGTGGCAGTACCTTCAGAATCAAAGCTTTCCGCGGACGGAACCTTGCGTGTTCTTGAGTCTAGATCTAGCAGCTCTTTACAAAATCAAATTTGTAAGTTTTAGGGGGCATTCCCATAGATTTTAGATCGATATATCCCCGTGGGGAGTCTCACTAGATTACTGTCAGATAATCCGGCTTAAATGTCCGTCCAGCCTACTACAAGCTGTAAGGGGGTAATTAACTTTAGTGCCCACTCGGCTGACAGCTATTTAGCTTGAACCCTCAGGGAGTTTGGTAGATCTAGTTGGATCGATCTAATCTCTGGGAATGGGGTCTCAGATTTTTTTTCAATTTGTGTTTCATCTTTTTAATTTTCCTTTTTGCAGGATATCCCATACATGGCCCCCTACATAGAGCAGGTTAAACGTGAAAAGGAGGAAATGAAGGAATGGAAGTCAAAGGATTGATCTTGGACCTTCAGTTGTTGATACAGTTGCCATGGATTTGGTTGCCATGGTTTTGGTTGCTATCGATGTGGTTGTCTTGGATCAGCAGCTGAAGAGTCATTAGTTAATTAATATTATTTAAGACAAAAGAAAAAAAAAAGAGAGAACTTTGTTTAACCAGCACAGTTTGGTGTAGTTTGACAGCAAATATTCACCACTTTAAAATTCTAAAATTTTTTCTGTTTAAAAGGAAGCAATTCTTGCGCATGCCTTTTACCAGAGATGTGGTAGAATTTGATTATTTGGCTTAATCGGCGAAAAAGAGTTGATAGCTGTTCTGCAACCCTTGGGGGAAATGCGGGACTTACTTGCCAATTTAAAATAAATTGATCGTGTTGTACATATATATGCTCGTTGCTCTGTTGTATTTCTGCAGCTGTTCTACCACAAGAGCGTACTAGTAAGTTTCTGATGGACCGACCATATACTGGTTTCTGACATGTACTTTAAGACGAGAGCGTGGACGTGCTTAAGAGGGCAATTTTCTTCAAGTTATCCCAATATGTTGCTGTCAATAGCAAACTTATTTCTACAGCTATTCATTTCGTATAGTCATTTTATTATATAATGCAGAGAGTGGGAGTTGTGATACTCAATAAATTTTCCTGGCCTGTATGTCAACCATTGAAATTAAAAGCTCCCGTCGAATACACTAGACACCACTTTACTATCCCCCCCCCCCCCCTTTTTGGCACCAACATTAATGCGTTACAAATTATCTTCCGATATATGTTGAATTACCATATATAGCCCACATAAAAAATTGTCACTTCAACTTGAACCAAACTCGGACTGAAACTTTCAAGTTGAAAACGGAGCTTACCGTACGTTATAGACTCATTCCCAATGAAGCTACGGAGATCGAAGNATTCCCAATTCTACGGAGATCGAGTCGATGCAATTCCGCGAACCTCTTGCTGAATTAACGGATTAACATGCCTCCTCTTAGTGGCTGATTTAGGAGGGGGCGGGGGGTCTGCTTCGCACCCGCGGATCCCCCCCCCCCCCCCCCCCCCTCTTTAAATAACCCTGAATCTGTCCCCTATTTTAGGGGCTAATCCAACTCGGGGGAAGGCTTGGTATCGGCTGGAGTTATTTCCCGGAGAAAAAAGTTACGCATCACCGCAGCTTTATTTCCAAAACCTTAAAGCAATTTTATTACCTGGACATTGCCTGGTTTTAGGGAAGAAACCGGAGTGACAGAAATCGCCAATCTTAAATGAGATAAGAGGCAATTGAAGGGAATTTCAACTGATAAACGAGCCGCGTGCACATGCATGCAACTCCATTAAAATTAATTTGAAGTCTGGTGATTATTTTCCCATTTGTACACGCCTTCTGTTTTTAAACAAAAAGTAAAAATTATAGAATATAATTTTTATTCAACTATTATATACAGTAACATCCAATTTCAAAAGTACTTGAACAATCATTAATGAATCATGTAAACGCAATGAATCTATAAACGGTAGTACCCGATGCTCTCGGGCCGTGGGGAAAAACCCGTCTAAACCCTTCGTGGGGAATACCGGGAAAGTGCCCACGCCCGGATATTTCATACACTATACTGGTACACAAGGTGGAGCACAAAAATTTACCTTTGAAATTCCTACGGAAGAGGTAATGAAGCCAATTAAGACACATTTAATCGAGTTTTAACACAATTAAACAGATTTCAAATTTATCTAAGGGGATGAATTAATAAATAAAGTGACTCAATCCTTTTACAATTGAAAGCATCCATCAAAAATTGAATATAGTTCTTTCTACTGCTAAAATATATAAAAAGTTCAGGTAATATGATTATAACCTAAACACCTTAAGGATTTAAACTAAACTTTGACAAAAAACTCGGTTTAAAATAAGTTCTCAAATGTAATTTTACCCTGCAATCGCAACTACATGTGCTTGTATGATACAAGTAAAAAGTAAAGCAAGCTTGCTTTGAAATATTTCAGATCTCACATTACACTTTACGGCCGTCCATGTAAATTTCAATGCGAATTTTTCGATCCGGAAAAAAGTGCATATGTGATGAATTGGATATATTTGTCAAATATAACACTTGAGAAAATCATAATGTTAGTGATATTATTAATGTGCGATCCTCTATCTTGAGAGATGACTGTGTGCACCCAGCCATCCCTCACGGGGAGCAGACTGTGTGTAAAAATATAATGAAGTATCTTCTCAAACGTAAAATATTTCATTATATCTTTTGCACAAGCTATCGATGTAAAACCTCTTCATGTAGGAGCATTTACATGAAGTCAGATTTTACAAAGATGTGAGGGTTAGTTGAGGTTAGTGTGCGGATTATGATCTTCTGAAACGCTATACTGACGAACAACTCCACATCATCAACAGCACAAATGTGAAAATTGACTACCTCACTAAGATTGAAATAAAACACAGACGACCGTAAGTGGTGGTGATACCAGTGTTTTTTGAAAAAAAAACCCTATCTGCATTTAGAATGTGGATAAAGCAACTGGGTATTCTATTTTAATTTTTAAAATAATTATAATTATTATAATAATTGTAGAAGCAAATTTTCACACAGAACCACAATTCATCTTATTCAATTGATCATTTATGAAATTATGAATGATTATCTTGAACTTCAGTTTTCTCTTATAAAATGACTCACTGTCATAAGTGAAAAAAATTACACCTGACTCGCACCTGTGACCCATGAACCGCAAAAATTCTCAATATCCAAGAGAAATGAGGACATTGTGAGACTGTATTCCTCTTACATTCACTATATCGCTCTTCATTATCATTCCACATTCTGTAAATTTGTTTGCAGACAAGCTGTGTCCTTAAAGACTGCTCGGACGTCTGATTATCAGTGAAAGTGGCTACAGGGGCTCGTTGCTAGTGCCATCAAGTGTATAACATCTTGGACATTTAGGCTAGGATTGATGGAATCTGCGTTCGGGCATTATTTCTGGAAAACTGCCCTTTCGTAGCCTACAAACAAAACGAAGTTTCTGATCACTGTCTATATAAGAAACGCAATAATACACCGTTATAACACAAAGATTTTATTTTATTTTAATTTTATTTTTGTAGCATTACACAATAAAACCACGTTATGATTTAGGAGAGTGCTAAGACTCTACAAAAAATAAAGTGACTTTAGAATAAGAGGGATAAAGGAAGGCATACTAATCACGAAAACGGCCAACAATCGGAACAATAGAGTTAAACAGACGAAAATACATGCTCACCTGTACGATGGCCTCTTAGTACCACAACCGTAGGACTGAGGGTGAGGTTGAGGGGTAGTAGCTCCTAGTATTCTAGTCCAGTGACGACGCGTGTATCAAACTGAGACTGATGAAGAACTGAAAGTAAGCCAATAGCAGGTCAGAATGTTTTGCACGATTTTTTTTTTTTTTTTTTTTTTTTTTGCAAGTTTGTGACAAATTAAGAGCTTTTGACCACTTTTTTTGCAAATATTTATTTTAAGTTTGCGACAAATTGAAAGAGCTTTTGACTTCTAAAATGTTTCATTAAAAGAACGAAATTGTCATCATTTACCAGTAATAACTGTGGACTAATCCTTTTCGTCTAAAATTAACGTCTAGCTTTTATACTTTTTATACTTTTTTTCAGGAAACCCTTATCCGTGATCTTAATGAGTAGGAATGAGTACCTGTGCCATGATGACTTCACCAAACTGTGAGAAGTAGGCCTTCAAGTCATCGTCTGCTCTTCCAAGGCAAACCCAGCAATATCAGGTCACTGCACTTCTTGCTGTTCAGCCGCTTTGTTTTCACGTTGCAATTTTCTGGGGTGTCATTTCCTTTTTCTTTTGTTCTCTAAAATGGTAACAATTTCCAATTATTATTAAGAATGTTTATTATATTACCAACCCTTTGTTGTATCAATATGTCTAATATTTTCTGTGAAATCAATGACTGTGACATCTAATTATTGTTTGGACCATTAGCTATTTTCTAAGTTTTAAAGGAGCTTTTGATTTAATTAAAATTTTAAATGTAACTGTTACATCTTGATTCTAAAATGCCAAGGCCTTCTTAATAATAAAAAATAATAATAATGCAATCCAGTCCAGTTCTATTGAAATTTGTATTCGGAACAGTGAATCCTGACTCAGTCCAGTAGATTTCAGAAAAGTTGAGGTCCGAATGGCCAATAAAGTGAAAAGTTAATGGCAAATACTGCAACTGAAAAAACATTTTAGTCTATTTTTCTCCCCAATATTACAGGTTACCTTTAAGGGTTTTCCTTCTCATTGAAACACGATGTGCCTTGGGCGCTTCCCCAGTGCAGCCACCTCGTAGACAGACCATGGCAGGACTCGCAGGACGCTTCCCCAATGACGCCACCTCGCAGGCAGACCATAGTAGGACTCGCTGGACGCTTCCCCAATG
Organism: Lingula anatina; assembly: GCF_001039355.2. The sequence goes on along the minus strand of NW_019776164.1, from coordinate 78,390 downwards.
ACGCTACCTCGTAGATAGACCATGGCAGGACTCGTTGGCATCATGGATTGATCGAAGTAGCTGAAGTGTAGATGTGTCCCTCTTCTTCTTGCAGTTGTCAGTGTGAGCTCTATCGAGAATAGCCATAATCGAGTTCTGTAAACAGAAAGAAAAACGGATTTAGGACTTTTCTACCTATGTCAGCACTTTGTAGCCAGGCTTACCTGTAAGCGTTTTCCATCTCACTGAAACACCATGTGCCTTGGACGCTTCCCAATGCAGCCACATCGTAGACAGACCATGGCGGGACTCGCTGAACCCTTCCCCAATGATGCCACCTTGTAGACAGACCATGGCAGGAATCGCTGAACCCTTCCCCAATGATGCCACCTCGTAGACAGACCATGGCAGGACTCGCTGGACGCTTCTCTAATGACGCCACCTCGTAGACAGACTATGACAGGACTCGCTGGCACCAGGGATTGATCGAAGTAGCTGAAGTGTAGATGTGGCCCTTTTCTCCTTGCAGTTGTCAGTGTGAGCTCTATCTAGAATTGCCATAATCGAGTTCTGTAAACAGAAAAAAAAACGAATTAATGACTTTTTCTACCTACGTCAGCACTTTGCAGCCAGGCTTACCCGTAAGCGTTTCCATATCACTGGAACACCGTGTGCCTTGGACGCTTCCCCCAATGCAGCCATCTTGTAGACAGACCATGGCAGGACTCGCTGGTCGCTTCTCCAGTGACGCCACCTCGTAGACAGACCATGACAGGACTCGCTCTCACCAAGGATTAATCGAAGTAGCTGAAGTGTAGATGTGGCCCTCTTCTCCTTGCAGTCGTCAGTGTGAGCTCTATCAAAAATCGCCATAATCGAGTTCTGTAAACAGAAAGAAAAATGGATTTAGGACTTTTCTACCTATGTCAGCACTTTGCAGCCAGGCTTACCTGTAAGCGTTTTCCATCTCACTGAAACACCATGTGCCTTGAACGCTTCCCAATGCAGCCACCTCGTAGAGAGACCATGGCAGGACTCGCTGGACGCTTTACCAAGGACGCCACCTCGTAGACAGACCATGGGAGGACTCGCTAGCACGGAGGATTGATCGAAGTACAGGTAGCTGAAGTGTAGATGTGGCCGTCTTCTCCTCGCAGTTGTACGTGTGAGCCCTATCGAGAATCGCCATAATCGAGTTCTGTAAACAGAAAAAAAAACGAATTAATGACTTTTTCTACCTACGTCAGCACTTTGCAGCCAGGCTTACCTGTAAAGTTTTCCATCTCACTGAAACACCGTGGGCCTTGGACGCTTCCCCAATGCAGCCATCTTGTAGACAGTCCATGGCCGGACTAGCTGGACGCTTCCCCAATGCAGCCACCTCGTAGAGACAAACCATGGCAGGACTCACAGGCACCAAGGATTGATCGAAGTAGCTGAAGAGTAGCTGTACATGAAGCCCTCTTCTCCTTGCAGTTGTCATTGTGAGCTCTATCGAGAATCGCCATAATGGAGTTCTGTTAAAAGAAAGAAAAACGGATTAATGACTTTTCCTACCTATGTCAGCACTCTGCAGTCTGCTTCCTGGACCTGAAATAGAAGAAACCTGGAACGCATGGAAATATATGCAATGACACTACAATAATACAACCCACAACAGCAGAAAGCCGATGATGTATCCTGCGAAGATTCCTGAGCGACTATTCCTCGTGGAGAGAAGCGAAGGGTTTAGCTGGCCAGCTTAAAGAAACGTCGAATCCACCGTCCAGACGACTCCGTGTGCAAAAAACAACATGTCGATGAGCGAGGCGTTGACTTGACATGACGAAAAGATTCGGAGAAATTGTGAGTTGACTCCTGTGTCCGTTTGGCTTGATACGGGGCGCAGTACATGGCATCCTTCTTGTTGCTCCAGATCTGTCTGCGTTGAATGAACGAAATTTCAAAATTCCGCGCTTTTATACCTTCAGTGATATATATATAGTCACATGGTGGCGTTCCTGTTGTCACCAATGGTCAACTTGTTCATAGGGGGTGGTGTTTGATAGTGATGCGTAAAACTGATTATAATATCTTATTGACATATACATTTTATTTACTATTTTTTACGTTGATTATTCTGTGCATCATTTTATTTCATAATAAGAGTAATAAGCATTGAGTAGTGATTTCGAAATGTACAGGCAAATTTGATGACAATTTCTGAGCAACATATCTTCTCCCCAAAATTATAGTGTCCACGATGTCCGTTAAACCGGTACAGGTAGCCGTGAACTTCTCGTAGGCCACTATAGTACGTGCGTATTCGAACACTGTTCCAAAATGTGAATAATGGAATAGGGCATAGGGTGACTGCATTTTCGAGGCAGCCCGAGGGAGCATAATTGTTTTGATTGTAGTGAACTGTAGTACTTGAGTCAATGTGAAATTACACTGGACTTTGTATGTACAGCCACCTCAGTACCCTGAAACACATGTTGTAATCAACTGACTTGTTATTCTGAGAAATGAAAAACAAGTTACTGTGATTTTACGAAACGAAAGAAATCAGCACTAGGTCAAATGAAAAATTTTGATTTACTTATACCAGGCAGTAGAAATAAATGAATATTTTTACATACAAAGCTTCTATTGATACACACACACTGGACAATAGAAGTGTCTTCCCTAGTGAACCAATACGTTGGGGGAGAAAAATGACTATGAAATGATATGCTCCTGGTATCATTTTATAATAAAATAATATTAACATCAAATTTCACAAAAGAAACGGTTATGCCTGAACAATTCAACTGTATCGTAATTCTGGCATTGCTTATATTCCGCCTGTTCAGTTTAATAACTTTGATTAACTCTGATTCAGGGGGTGACACTTAGGCTGTATTCCCAGAGCTTTTAGATCGATCTATCCCCGCGGGGAGTCTCACTAGATTACTGTCAGATAATCGGGCTTAAATGTCTGTCCCGCCTACTACAAGCTGTAAGGGGGTAATTAACTTTCGTGTCCGCTCGGCTGACAGCTATTAAGCGTGAACCCCCAGGGAGTTAGGTCGATCTAAAGTAGATCGATCTAATCTCTGGAAATGGGGTCTTATATTGTCCAGTGTGTGTAGTTAATTACTAACAGCAGACGCCTCCCTTCGTGACTTTGGGTTATCAGTACTCTAATGCCAGTAGCATGAGTAGAGAAAATGGGCAAATAAAATAATATATAAGACAACAAGATAAAAATCAAAAGGAAATATTTCCCATTTATACGTTTACTTTATCCGCTTAAACCGCAGTTGAGATCTACACTTCGCGTTTTAACATTTTTGTAACACCCCATTTCCATAGATTTTTAGATCGATCTATCCCTGTGGGGAGTCTCACTAGATTACTGTCAGCTTAGCCGGCTTAAGCGTCTGTCCCGCCTACTAAAAGCTGTAAGGGGGTAATTAACTATGGTGTCCGCTCGGCTGACTGCAATTTAGCCTGAACCCCCAGGGAGTTAGGTCGATCTAAAACTTAATCTTTAGATCGATCTAAATCTCTGGGAAAGCACCCTAAGTCTCACTGGCATCCTTTTACATCTCCCTGTCGAGCATACAACCTAAATGTCCAGCACTGGAGCTTACATGTTACATGTTGCAGGCCCGTAACCAGCAAATTCAAAATAGGGGGGTTCTTTTTCTGAAAAGTGGACCTTTTATAATGAAACCTTTGTTTACCTAGATCAAATTGTACCCAGAATGGACCTTTTTCTGACCAAAAGGGCGGTTCTTCAACCCCCCCCCCCTCTCCCCGCCTACGGGCCTGTGTTGATAGGTCAGTTGCTCATTATTAATGTTTTCATGGCCAGGCAAACAACAGCTCCAATTGTATGTTTTCTCGGTGAGGTGGTCTTTGGCTCGACTCAGCTTGAAAATCGAACTCGGGACTTGCCTCGCCTGCCACGAGAACATGATTCTCAGTATATATGTATAAGTCCATGTAACAGTTTTTAAAAAATTAATTATAAATGAAAGAGAGAAAGAATTGTTTGTCCAGGTGGAAGTTTACTTACATCAGCCTAACAACTTGAATAACTGCAAAAAATAATTTCTAGATTTATCTGTTCTGACAAAAAATACATAAACGGACCGAAATTTAAACCATCGTTACCATTGCTCTCAGGGCTATCTTACACTCTCCAATCGATCTAGTTTATTTTTACTCAAGTACAAAATCAGGAAGCGAATATGAGGTCTAACGTCTCAGAAAATGTGTATGTTTTTATGTAATTTAAGTAACGCAATGAATAGATTGCAGTGATGTTGGCGGTGTCACCTGGCTTTTAAAAAGAATTCGTGACGTCTTTTAGCGAGGGGGATTATTTTCAATTGTTTGATGTCCTTGTAATATTTTAGCCATATATAGAATCTTCGATTCAGTTACATCTTTGATTAGCTAGACGACATGGAAACAGGACACAGTTGTTTTAAATGAAACATGGCAAAAGTGCATTTTCGTAGAAAGTAATTTACAAAACCTTTGTAACCAGGGCTCCGTAAAGCCCCCGTCACACTTATTCGGAATCAGCAGGAATCAAGCAGAACCAGCCGGAATGACTAAATTAAAAAAATTCGTACTACATTCGGGAAGAAATTTCAAATTGACCTAAATTCTTGTAAGAATGCCGTTGGAATACTCAGATGCGCTTGAATCCGCCTGGAATGATTCGTGTTCATTTCGGCTGTATTAGCTCTCAAATGCAGCTCGAATGTAGTGGGAAAACTAGGAATATCAGTAATGCTGTCGAATGCAGTCAGAATATTGAGAATATACTTCGAATGCCGTACGAGTGTAGTTCGACTGCTGACTGAAATAGGATCGAGATTCATTGAGTTGCATTCCGGCTCATTCTAGCAGGATTTGAAGTGTCTTGCCATTTTGGTTCTCCCTCGAATGTGATCAGAATGTTTCGAATGCTGTCGGAATGCCGTGAGAATATTAAGAATGCAGTCATAGTTAGACTTCTATTCAAATGCAATTCGATAATTTTCCACTTGGAATGCACTTCTAAAGTTTTTAACATGAGCAAAAACATTCGGGCCGCCCACAAGAATGGGTAAAATATTTGGAATACACTCGGAATTTTTAGAATGTTTCGAATATCCAGGAACGCACAAAGAATTGTCTTTCTTAAGGCATTCATGCTCATTCCGCCTCTAGTGTGGCGGGGGTATAACTCGAAAGCATCGCGAATTGCGACCGAGCGCAAGCGTCTCTATTCCACAGCTCGAGATTTACTCGCTCCGTGTAATAGCCTCGAAATGAAAGTTGATCTCGCTATCGCATTATTCGCGATGCTTTCGAGTTACGGAGCCCAGGCGATTTTGCACTGATCTCGCTGTGAATATCTGTGGAAAATCAATCTGTCGCCCTGGTGGAGGGTAGGGCTCCCATATGATAAGTACAGGTTAGGGTTAATTGGAGTTTTGGGGTTAGCACCCTCTACCAGGGCGACAGATTGATTTTCCACCGATATTCACAGATATGTCTCTAGATAAATAGACAGTCATTTTGGTCTGATTCCTGATTCAGCCAAAAATGTCCACAATAATAACTGCGGCCCCGGTAGAGGGTATGGGGTTAATATATGGACGAATGTCACCTGTACAAAGTAATGGGAAGCGGACTACGGTTCCTAGCGGACTTCCATTCCTGTTACACGTGTAGGCCTAAGCTCTTTTCACACATCCAATGCTAACAACGCTTAATTCAGAATATTTATTTATTTATTATTATTATTAGTATTGTTACTTTTTTGCTCATCGGTCCCTTTTTGGCACTGTTTTTGATTTTGTACATGCGCCTGCTGATTCCCCCAATATCGGAGAGGACCGGATGACAGGGGCGAATCCAGAGGTATTTTTTGACAGTCTTCCAAATTATTTTTGTTGATGGATATTCGTCATTGTAAATTTGAAAATCTGACCGTCTTTCGGAAGACCCAGAAGACGGACTCAATCCGCCCCTGGATGAGTTACCGACATATCAAACAGCGCAAGCAGATGACAAACTTTGAAAGGCATTACGATGTACTTTGGTCAGCCTGCTGATTTTTAGGATTTCCCTCTTACCAACTTCTTTTAACGGAAAGACAAAAGGAAACACGTGTGTTTTCACGTTTTATTCGTCCAAGGCGAAGCAAAATGGCACCTGAACAAGATCCAAATGATGAAATGTGCGGTTTGGTAAAGCCTTAATGGGAAGAACAAAAAACGTAAAGCGTTGAGTATTTATTATTATTTTTTTACTTTGACAGGCTCCAACGAGCGTCATTTGAACAACTTCATGGACTTTTCGTGTGTCACAGCTCTAAATAAATGTCCGCTGTCAATCACACCCATATATGGTCAGCTGTGACCTATTTCGAAATCCGGCAAGTGGAAAATTGAGAACATTGATTGCTTATGAAAAAGAGTTGAGATTTCTAAAAAAAATTGTTACAGTTTAAATTAAAAAAAACGTCTGAATAACGAAAGCCATATGTAGTTTAATACTGCTCGTGTATACACATTGTGATTTTTTATTACTATTACTAAATAATCTTTAAAAAAGATCAGATAGGTCAGGACGGTAAGTCTAAAACAAGAGATTAAAAGAGTTTTTAGCTTTTCAGCAATGCACACTGGGGGTCAGAGGTCATTGAAATCTCATCTCTCCAATAGTAGAGAGGCGAGTTATTATTATTATTTTTTTTAATCTCTGAGAACCAGGGTGCAACTTAAACTGAGTTTGAAATTATTGCAAGACAGCAATAAATAAATAAATAAAAACATTTTTAAAAAAATTAAAAGACAATAGCCGCAACATCAAATGGCTATGGCCGAATAGGACCTGGTTTACAGGAAGTCAAAAGTCAATTTTTGGGCTCAGATCTTAGCTGATTCAGTTGCGTTTCAAAAAAATTCTACAATATATGTTCACTCGCCTACTTTTTAAAAATTTTTGATTGTCTTGACGAAAGCTTTTAAAATGTACTGACAATGTGCTGAATGTAGTGATATAAGCCCATTTAGATATATTAAGTACATTCTTGTTGGAACAATAATTCGAAAAGCATCTTGACATAATTCGCAAAGTCGTCATTGCATAGTCGGCTATCCGCTTGTAGCCGTCCAAGTTTAGCCCATATATTTTCAGTACTTAAGGAACAGGTCCCCCGTTGCAGTTCTATTGCCCATTGTTCGTTTTCTCCTTGTGTTCAATAATAATAATAATAATAATAATAATAATAATAATAATAATGTTATTATAAATTTTTAAATGATCTCTTTCGCTTCTTTGCTCGAGCATAGTGTAATTAATTCTGATTTGATTTTTTATAGGGCAACACTACATGGGCACATATACTGATAGCAAAATAAGCTGAAAATAGCTGAGAAAAGGAAAACCATATGAGCAAGCCTTTCAGTCTCCAGACTACTTGTGCAGATTACTGAATCGACCTTGAATGAGCAAATAAACTAATGTTTTCCTTTAAATAAATAGATTCCAGTTATCAATCTTTTCCGTTACCGACTGGTCCCATGTACATAATCCGTTTTATAGTAGCAGCGATTCCAGTTTGTTCTTGGGTTTCATATAGTTGCACGCACGCAGTTTTATTTTATTGCACTAGTGTCAAGTGAACGTGAAACCGAAGGGTCACCGTGACCGGTCGAGAACTTCTTCGGGGTCACAGGACCACCGAAGATCAGCAATGGAACTACCATCTGGGTTAATTGCAAACCTGTTGAAATTCTACAGTGGAAATATTTATATGACCGATTTGAAGAATCTCTGTGACTGCCGTCCCGTTTTTACGGCGTTCCACGAACGCGAATCTGTCCTTTAATAAATCACAAGCGACCTGAGAAGACACTGTCACATGCTTTTCAGTCATGTGACTATAGGAAGAGGAGTGGCACTGAGAAATATCGTACCCCCTTCGGAGCACCCGCTCGGGGTCACACGGGGCNCCATATGTAGTTTAATACTGCTCGTGTATACACATTGTGATTTTTTATTACTATTACTAAATAATCTTTAAAAAAGATCAGATAGGTCAGGACGGTAAGTCTAAAACAAGAGATTAAAAGAGTTTTTAGCTTTTCAGCAATGCACACTGGGGGTCAGAGGTCATTGAAATCTCATCTCTCCAATAGTAGAGAGGCGAGTTATTATTATTATTTTTTTTAATCTCTGAGAACCAGGGTGCAACTTAAACTGAGTTTGAAATTATTGCAAGACAGCAATAAATAAATAAATAAAAACATTTTTAAAAAAATTAAAAGACAATAGCCGCAACATCAAATGGCTATGGCCGAATAGGACCTGGTTTACAGGAAGTCAAAAGTCAATTTTTGGGCTCAGATCTTAGCTGATTCAGTTGCGTTTCAAAAAAATTCTACAATATATGTTCACTCGCCTACTTTTTAAAAATTTTTGATTGTCTTGACGAAAGCTTTTAAAATGTACTGACAATGTGCTGAATGTAGTGATATAAGCCCATTTAGATATATTAAGTACATTCTTGTTGGAACAATAATTCGAAAAGCATCTTGACATAATTCGCAAAGTCGTCATTGCATAGTCGGCTATCCGCTTGTAGCCGTCCAAGTTTAGCCCATATATTTTCAGTACTTAAGGAACAGGTCCCCCGTTGCAGTTCTATTGCCCATTGTTCGTTTTCTCCTTGTGTTCAATAATAATAATAATAATAATAATAATAATAATAATAATAATGTTATTATAAATTTTTAAATGATCTCTTTCGCTTCTTTGCTCGAGCATAGTGTAATTAATTCTGATTTGATTTTTTATAGGGCAACACTACATGGGCACATATACTGATAGCAAAATAAGCTGAAAATAGCTGAGAAAAGGAAAACCATATGAGCAAGCCTTTCAGTCTCCAGACTACTTGTGCAGATTACTGAATCGACCTTGAATGAGCAAATAAACTAATGTTTTCCTTTAAATAAATAGATTCCAGTTATCAATCTTTTCCGTTACCGACTGGTCCCATGTACATAATCCGTTTTATAGTAGCAGCGATTCCAGTTTGTTCTTGGGTTTCATATAGTTGCACGCACGCAGTTTTATTTTATTGCACTAGTGTCAAGTGAACGTGAAACCGAAGGGTCACCGTGACCGGTCGAGAACTTCTTCGGGGTCACAGGACCACCGAAGATCAGCAATGGAACTACCATCTGGGTTAATTGCAAACCTGTTGAAATTCTACAGTGGAAATATTTATATGACCGATTTGAAGAATCTCTGTGACTGCCGTCCCGTTTTTACGGCGTTCCACGAACGCGAATCTGTCCTTTAATAAATCACAAGCGACCTGAGAAGACACTGTCACATGCTTTTCAGTCATGTGACTATAGGAAGAGGAGTGGCACTGAGAAATATCGTACCCCCTTCGGAGCACCCGCTCGGGGTCACACGGGGCATGAAGTCTGAGATTCCCATAAGGGCGTTTTCGCAAGGGAAATACATCTCGTTTTTTAAAACAAAAAGTTCGGCTAAAACCAGATATATCGTCCCATATGTGCGTTTCGTTTTCCACGAAGAAAAACATATCAATATAGGGCCATTTAAACTGAAGCTCGCCAAGACTACGCCCTTCTTCGAAGTAAAACTTCCACTGGTAATTTTTGGGGGAATATACTTTAAGGTGTGGGGAAATGGAAGATAGCACTTCTCGCGCTTTATCCCGCTGTGTGGCGTTTATCAACATATCAACGTCGTCGTCCCAAGGTATTCTACCGTGGTGGCGATACGACCCGATCAAAGTCCCGCCGTACATCATATAAACGATATTGTTTTGGTCCAAAGCGACCGTGAAAACCTTTAGTAATTTCTCCTGCATTTGTGATTGGTTGGGCGTCAGCGCGTACCGGAAGAGATCGGGGTCATGTGACACAGTGACGCAACTCTGGGCGCGGTATGAGAAAAAGAAGAAGAATATATTGGCACATAATAATATCAACACAACAATCAGTAGTTTTCTACTGGTTAGTACACTGGATCTCCCCATCGTGGCGTTTGGCACTGCTCGTAACTTCATTGATAGGTTTGTGACTTGACACGTTGGCAAAACTGAATCGTCAATCAGTTGTCAGTAATCTCATTTAAATCAGTAATCAGTTATCTCCTCATCATTTGATGTCAGAGTATATGAACGAGAGGCGTCGACAAGGTAATCAAAGTTTGACGCCTTGGAGGATATATCATTGTAAGTTAGATGTCTTCAAAGTAAGTGAAAGCAAGTCGTCTTCAAAACTGAAGAAAGCACGGCGTCCTCAAAACACGTGGAATTTAGACGTCTTCTTAACATGTGATAGTCGACTTCACAAACTTAGACGTCTCCTCTCCTCTTTATTTACGTAGGTCTCCTCTATCGCAATTTCCGTCTAGAGATCGCATTTTGGATTCCTAGGCGAGTTTTCCTTCCCTTTTTTCCCATTAGTCTGTATACAGCTATGGGTGTTGAATAAAAGCTGTGGCTGATTTATTTGGTGCTGTCACTGTATCCAAAATAGCCCGCGAATGACCTGGTGATCTGTGTTAGCGGGATAAAACTTGCCCATCCTTGTACTAAAGCCACATCTTCGAATAACAAAGCAATTTCCGAAAGAACTTCTACAATTCCTTTATGTTTCTTTGTGCCCCTGCAGCAGTGATGACGTTTGCGCGATTCCTACAGAAGTAAAAGAAAAACAAGGATTAAAAACACCCTAAATTGAAAAATTACACAAACTCTCTCTCTCTCTCTCTCTCTCTCTCTCTCTCTCTCTCTCTCTCTCACGCACACACACACACACACGCACGCACGCACGCACACATACTAGCACACACACACACACACACACACACACACACACACACACGTACCAGATATATACATTGTACATCGAACATTCACACGACTATGAATAAAAATATATAAGACTGATAATAATCGTTGTGGGTAGAGACTCTGCATTGGGCTTAACCTGGCACGTAGTCAAGTGGAGCAATATTTTATATTATAACAATATTCCCATCGAAACTATCAGTCTCTCTAGATCGCTCCAACTCCGGGGGAACTCTCGCTGAATGCACTTGACAGTAACCGCTTCATGAAGTCAAATTTTTGTCATAAAAACCAACCAAATGCCAGCATATAGTTTCAAGTAGTAAATCTAAGAGAATTACCAAAAGGCATTGTTTAATTTTACCCAGAAGTGATGTTTGAACAGATTTTTCTGCTAGCATTCTATGCTGTATGTCAATGGGGCAGAAAAGTAGGTCACGAAAGTAGGTTAAATTGACAACCAAAAATTTAAAGAAAGGAGCACTCTAAAGCTCTTTTATGGTTGATCGGGTGATTTATTCAGTTTATCCCTTGGCATGTCGAATTTATTAGAGTCGTAGAAGAAACCAGTAGAAGTGGTTTACATGTGTTACTGGGAATCCACGCTCCACCGATGCTCGGTTCGTATGTACCTTTAAAGATTTAGGAATACATCTGTTCATTATATAAATACATATTTGTTCACTCACAAACTGGTAACGCAAATACTAATTACAGAATGGTAATGCACCAATTTTGCTGTTATTATTATATTATATTGTACAAGGTCATGATATTCTATGTAACAGTGCTGAAATGAATTGAATAATCCAAAATAAGGGCTCATTCCCATCGAAACTATCAGTCTCTATAGATCGATCCAACTCCGGAGTAACTCTCGCCGAATGCAATCAGTTTACATATCAACCTGCCTCCTCTTGTTTCCAACGTACTTGTATAATCACCTGTTTTTCTGTATTTTACGCAACGCCAGGAGGAGGCTTTTTACTATGTTAAACTTACTGCAGCGAGAGTCCCCGCAGAGTTGGATCGATCCACAGAGACCGATAGTTTCATTGGGAACGGGCCCTAAGATTCCCATAATCCGCTTCACGGCTTATGTGTTTTCAGTATCTAGGGTCGTCCGTATGTGCTCAGAGAGAGAGAGAGAGAGAGAGAGAGAGAGAAAGAGAGATTTACTGATGAAAGAGGAAAAAAAAAAGAAAACTAGTATTTTCCCTCTCAACATGCATTTCCTGGAAGTATTCCTTGACAGCTTTGACATAACTTCCCACACTCAAATACGAATCGCGTTACTTCATTATCTCTTAAGACTTCTTACTACCATTGTTGTCGTGATTTGAAACACAAAGCCGCTCTCTATCTATCCACGACCAGGGCCACCAAATGAATTTTTTTTCCACGAGATATTCTCAGATACTCTGGCTAATTCATGGCCCATATTTCCACGTGTTGCAAAAAAAAAAAAAAAAAAAAAAATCCCATTATAATTATCCTGCAGCCCTGGTCGAGGGTTATGTCCATCTGCTGAAATCTAAGTCTCCAACAGAAAAGTGAGCTGATAAGAAGAATTGATCCTGGGACTGAGAGACGGTGTTTTGTAGCAGTAAGTGAATACAATGCACGGTATTGTACACCTGGGCCCTGTTTTACCCTCTGATATCAGAGCTCCACTAAAATACAGTACAAAATCACCCTGTTTTTCAACATTTTGGAACAGACTACTACAGCGCACCCTGTGGGTCAGAGAGACCATTCAGAACAAGTCGATCCGCTGACTAAATATAGCCGACTTAAGCCCCCATTCAGAATAGATGATCCGAGTACTAAATGATCCGCCGACTAAATATGACCGACCACACTTCAAAAGAGATGCCGCTGATTCTCGATGGCCTCCACACGCGCCGTCGCTGCGCGGGCCTTGCAATTTTAAAAACCTCCGAGCTGAGATTTGTGAAATATTTCTTTATTCACAGGACGACCGTCCAATAGATAGCAATTTCATCCATAGGAAAGTGCTATCCATTATCTCTTCTTTTGCTCCAATTTTTCAGTTACTAATTTTTTCAAATTACTAAATTAAACCACAACAATATGCCTTTATACCAGAAAAAAACCCCACCCCTTGAAATAGTTAGCTAGGCCGGACCGAGCTGCAGCACCTTTAAGCCCAAAAAGAAAATGCTAAATTCCCTTAGTCGATTTTTTATGTAACTCAGACTGACCGTAGTGCATACTGATTAAGATTTTCTACATAAAGAGCAGTTTTCCACTGTAAATTATCTTGTCTGACAGTGAAGGATGATGTCGTAAAAGTACTTAGTAGAGCCGCATTTTGCAACTGAACGCATTTTGCAACTGCAGCGCATTTTGCAACCAAAGAAAATCGTGAAAACGCATTTTGCAACTGCAACGCATTTTGCAACCGGGATTTTTTTCTAAGTTCCTAAAACAGTTTGAGGTACGAAACAGGTAGAAATGGAGTGGGGAGTCGGACGGGTTTGCTTCGACGAGGTACGCTGAAACTGGACAGGTTGCCTCTAGGGCGGGGAAAATATATAATCTATTTCTCATTGTAATTTCTTATACCATTACGGTTAGGAAGTTGAAACGTCAGGGAATAATAAAGATATTGTTAGGCATGTACATAGGGGTGTGGCCGTCCCTGTTATTTTCTGTTATCTACCCTTATATCTTTAGAATTAGGATATAAAAGCGTTGGGGATTTATACACCATCGTAAGAAATGTGCATGGGCACTTCGGAATTGTCTGTGACTTGGGGTGTAGTTGTCCCTGGGGGTGGTTAGAGATGTGCTTGGGCACAACGGAATTTTTGGTGATTTGGGGAGTGGCCGTCCCTGGGGATGGTTACTTGACTGTAATATTTTCACCGTAATTTCTTTCATCTCCTTATCGACCATTCGAGTTATGAACATNGTTCCGAGTGCATAACCGTACACAAAGAAAGCATGGAGTATATCGGAATTGAAACCAGAGCAGTATGATGCCCTGCATCATTATCTACTGAAGGATGATGTATTTTGCGTGCTGCCCACAGGTTACGGCAAGTCCCTGATATTCAGCCTTATCTTTGATTGGTCCGGATTTGAACAAAGCGCGCTTTGACTCGTTCGCGTTCATTGGCTAGATCGTTCAATGAGTCATTGAGTGCGGGCTTTAAATTTGATTGGCGGGCGGCGGGGGCACTCGAATCTGGTCAGAGGTTACTTGACACGATGAAGATAGGCTACAGTGAAAAGGTTAGTGTCAAGTTAGCTCTGAAGCTCAGGGTGGTTTAGTGCTATGTGCGCTGCTGCTGTTCTCTACATTCCTCAAAGACCCATGCACATTTATAAAAAGTGACTGGTTTATCAATCCCCAACGTTTCAAGTTCCTAACTCTAAGAGTAGATAGTAGAAATAACGGTGCAAAAAATAGAATCAGCCACCCCCAGGGACGGCCACACCCATCAAAAACGCAGAAGGATCCATACATATCCCTAAAATCATGTTTTCAACCCCCATAGCCTTCCGTTCCTAACTTATATGGTCTAAAGGAAGATAGCAGAAATTACAACGTCTAATTATATTCAACCAGCCCAGGACCACACCCTAAGTCAAAAAAACTAAATGCCCTTCAACATCCCAAATGATACTGTAGCTACGTTTCATGTTTTAACTCAAATGGCCGATACAGCAGAAGATACGTTGAAAAATTAGAATCAACCACCCCCCGGGACAACCACACCCATGTCACAATAAATTTCCGAAGTGCCCATGCATATTTCTTACGATAGTTTATTAATCCCCGACGTTTTTATTTCCTAATTCTGAAGATATAAGGGTAGATAGGAGAAAAATACGAAGTAAAAAGTACAATCAACCACCCCTAGGGACGGCCACACCCCCAATTAAAAAAAAAAAACGAAATCCCATGCACATGCCTAACAAAATGTTTATTAGCGTTTAGACTTCCTAACTCTAATGGATTAGGAAATTACAATGTGAAATATGTTTTATATTATCGTCCACCCCAGGGGTAGCCTGGCAAGTTTCAGCGTACATAGTCGAAGCAAACCTGTCTCCACTCCAATTCTACCTGTCTCGTACTTCAAGCTGTTTCAGGGACTTAGAAAAAAATCCTGGTTGCAAAATGCGTTGCAGTTGCAAAATGCGTTTTCACGGTTTTCTTTGGTTGCAAAATGCGTTGCAGTTGCAAAATGCGGCTCTACTTAGTAGGACCGCATTTTGCAACTGAACGTATTTTGCAACCGGTTGCAAAATGCGGTCAGTTGCAAAATGCGGCTCTACAGATGTTCGTATGCTAGCCTTCTGTGCCTCATACGACAGCTGGCTGTGCTATATCCTCCTCAGGGAATTGAGAACGTCTTCTGACAGTCTGAAGCAGGGCCAAAATAAGTCGGTCATACGAATATCTTTTGTAAACCGCATTGAGAAGTAGGGGAATGCGGTAAATAAGACCCGGACTTAATTTTTTTTCACCTAACGACGCAATTGCTTTGTAAATGCAGATAACAACCATCCAAAGTGTGTCTAACTCTCGTCTTCTCTAAATTGAGACCGAAAACAAAACGCCAATGGACGTTTGGCTGCACTCCACGAAATAACACGCACTGCAGGATCTATATACTGAAGATCGTGTAGGCTTTGCTTGCTCGTAAATCTCACCACTTTCCGGACGGCAATACGATCCATCAATGCAGCCACTCTAACACTCCCAGGCTAACCCCCAAATGGACTAAACAGGATAACCCTAACAGTGGTAGCCTTACCTCTAGATTGTGTTAAAACATCAGATTCTGCTTTGATCTGTATTGCCTAGAACTGCTTGTACGCTGTGAGGGGCGCATGCGCATGCCGTGCAGCAATACAGTGGGACGAAACCTTTACTAATCCAGAAGAGAGATTTCACCAACCCATGGCTGCACCTGCTGCGGTCATGCTGCGGTTAACTAGACCTGTTTGTGATAGTAGCGTTTATTATCGCTCCGGAACTGCCTGTACGCAGCATAACAATTCCGATCATCGAATATACAACTGTCGGTTTCTGGTCTGTGTGCATGAATTTAAGCATATTTTATTGATTTTGTTGCCTCTGCCAGGTCGGATAATGCCCAGTAATGTCTGGGATGTTAATCCTATTCCGGCAATTTGGCCTTCGGAGCGTATTCAGTTTGATATCCTATTAGCGAATGCTTTATATTCTGATACAGCTTAATACGTCTAATACCCATGCTTAATATTCTTACATGGCGTGTGTGTAATATAGGGAAGAGCTGATAAATTTATTAAATACTCAATTCAGTCTACTTTGGCTTGTTCTCGGGGTGAGATAAGCAGTTTAGACTAATACAGACACACCGTGTTACATTTTTGATTTATATACAAAATCTGGTAGTTTCAGCAATTTTCACTCTATCAGCATGGTATCATTATTGTCATCACCGCATCTGCCATGGCATTTCAGCAAGGAACGTCAGTCCTTTTTTCGTCAGTTTTATCTAGCTCGGTCCTGATGCAGTCACTGAGGGTCAAATGTCTCGCCACACTTTAAACTCTTCCTTAACGTCTTTTCAGCCGAGTGAAGATTTTATTAGTGGCTAAAAAAAAATCAAGCAACTAAAAATTATGACTTGTGCCAAAAAACTTAACTAAGGTTTTATTTTTAATTTTTAAAGTCCGGCTAGACCATGAAAGTAGCCGCAAGCTTTGAAATAAACATTTAAGACATTTTCTGAGACGTTAGACAACACACTCGCTTCCTGAAAAGTTGCAGATTTTCTACTTTAGTAAAAAATTAACTAGATCGATTGGAGAATGCGAGATGGTTCTGCAAGCGACAGTATCGAAGGTTTTTTATTTAGTCCGTTTGTGATTTTTTGTGTGAGAACAGATGAAACTAGTAATTATTATTTTATTTTGTAAGTCTCTAGGTTCATGTTAGATAAGTTCCACTTTGATAAACAATTCTTCCGCTCGCTTACTTTTAATAAAATAAAAAATGCTAAGTGGACCTTTATATTGAGAATGAGTGAATATGGATATTCCTGTGATCTAATTTACGGTCATTTGGTCTTCGCCTTTTGCAACGAACAGATGGAGACGCCATATGGCGCTAAAACCTCAAACTAAACTAAACAACGATACTATTTGTCTATGTAGGTCGAGCCAACTTTGTGGGGGGTCTCGCTGAATGCAATCAACTGAAATGAATGACACGCTTCCTCTTGTTCCCAACGTAATCGTGTCACCAACTTTTCCGTGTATTACTCAACAAGAGGAGGCGTGTTAAGCTGATTGCATTCAGCAAGAGTCCCCGCAGAGTTGGATCGATCTGCATAGACCGATAGTGTCATTGGAAATGAGTCCTAATAGCCAATAATATGACTCGAGACATAATGTTCGTTTTTAATCAAGCATGTAATAGTACCCTGCGTTGTGGTATGTATTTCAAATGAACTATCCCGAACATTGATAGATGATAATTATTTTACACTAGCTGAAAATTCCTAGAGGGCATTCCCAGAGATTTAGATCGAGCTTACTAGATCGACCTAACTCCCTGGGGGTTCACGCTAAATTGCAGTCAGCCAACCGTCAGTTACCCCCTTACAGCTTGTAGTGGGCGGGACGGACATTTAAGCCGGATTATCTGACAGTAATCTAGTGAGACTCCCCACGGGGATAGATCGATCTAAAATCTATGGGAATGCGCCCCTAGATGTATGCTAGCTATTAATGGAAATGATTGTGATAAAAAAAGCAATTATTGAGGCTTGTATGTATGAACTCAGATCCTGGCTCAAGTCCAACTATTTTAGTCTTCAATGATGTAGGCAAAACTGAATTGGTAAATTTCAGCTCTAGGTTTTTGAAATTCAGTACCTATCTAGATAGTATCAGAGTTGGCGATTCTGTTATAAAAAAGCACATAGCTGTAGTTAGAAACTTGATTGTAGTTTTTACAAATGTGAGATGAGATCACACATAAAGGAAGTGTATAAATTATCATATTTTAGTCTGCAACGAATTTCTAAGATTCTTCACATTATTGACAGCAAGCAAACAAAGCTGCTCATCCATGTATTTTTTTACTTCTAGACTCAATTATTGCAATAGCCTCCTATTTGGAATACCAAACTAGCAAATAGAAAACTTCAGTCTATTGGAGTCCAAAATTCACAAGTACGATCACATTACACCAGTTCTGTCTGCAATCTGCATTGGTCACCAATATTTCTCTAAGAACTGTCAATAAAATATTACTCTTGGTTTAAATTTTTTAAAGAGCAACTGTCCATTTCATTTGAACAACTTGCCAGTCTCATTAGAACTCTAATTAGATCGAGTGGTCAAATTCAATTATTGCGAAAAGATACAAAAAAAGGCATTAAAAACGTATGGGAGTGTTGGGACTGCAGCACTAATTTTATGGTCTAATTTTATTAACAAATCCAATGTTTCTTGGCATTTTTAAAAAGAGGAAAAAATTTTTGATTCAGAAAACATTTTGATTAATTGATATGATACAACTACCAAGCTAACGAGCATTTTTGCTTATTCATCCCTACAATATTTATTGTTGAAAACAAAATTAAACGTACAAATAAAACTGGTTGTCAGATGTAGGCCTATGTCTGTGTGTGCGCGTGCGATTTGACATATTTTAAGTCAAGACGTCCAAGACGCCATTAATATTCCTGAATGCAAAGCGGGTTCCACTACTACTACGAGGAATACATTAATAAACAATGACATGCACGAGGTCGTCACAACATGTCCGGAAAATCAAAAAGGTATTATATACAGACTACTTAACTCTAAATGCAGTGCAATAAAACCTCCATGATGCGGGACTATTACTGTAAATCATTTCGGCCCGCATCAGCTGTGTAGCACACTCAGTTTCAAAAATGGTCTGAATTCCTGAGCCTACTAAGAATTATCTAGTCGACTAAGGTGAGTGTCTCTCGGATCCTTAAAGAATCTAAAACGTCGCATGCCTCGACTTTTCTATGACGTGATGCCCGATTTTAGCAGCTTAGACTATCTCAAGAACTTGACAACCGACCTGAGAACTTTCGTGATATAGGCCCATGTTATTTTTTCTTCAGTCAACAGTTAAGCTAACACTCTTTGTTCTTCGATATTAAAGCCTCTTTCAAGTCATTTTATGGATGTTAATGGAATCTCCCTCTATATTTTAACGACGAGGTTGACATGAACTTCAAACTAAATGGATACTTACCTTGGTTTACGATTATCTACTAAGTTAACTGAAATCAAAATATTCACCAGTGTCTGATAAGGTGGTTGTATAATATACACGAGCCCAAGAGCGCGCGCGCGCACACAAACACACCCACCCACACACACACACACAAACACACACACACACACACACACACACACACACACGTGCGCGCGCGGACGCAAAAACACAAACACTCAGTTTATCTTATACTCTGTCCATGTGTGTGTGTTTGCGTGCGTGCATGCGTGCTTGCGTGTGTGTGTGTGTATGCGTGCGTGCGTGCGTGTGCGAGTGTGTTACACAGCCACACACTCCTTTCACTTACATTTCTGGCGACCAGCTGAACAAACGCCGTACCTCGGCTAGATGTGCAAGCCAAGTGCTCGGTGTAACTTTCGATAATTAATGAAACAGTCCTTAAGTCGGCGTTTTCCTTGACCCAAAGGCATGTCACAGCATCTCGTTAAAACAAAGGAGAGAACTCGTAAACGTTACCTGTGCTTGTCTGTGCCTCTTAAAGACATGTGCATCTTCCCTGGCACAGAGTGACACGTTTTATATAATTTACACTTTAACGGCGTTATTAAGCCCTTCCCCTTAAATATGGTGACTCCAAATTAATGTGGCTCCAAATGCCGTGGTTAATATTAAGTCTGCACACCAAGGTGACCTCACATCCGCGACATGATCAATTTGCATAAATTTTCTTTTTTATATAATTGCAGCTTGAAACAAATGTAGCAAACTGCCAAGGTCACAGACGATAGAACATTCCTGGTTAAAGGATTTTAAAAAAAAAAAAATTAAAACAGGTGAATCGCCTGCAGAAGCCTATCCATCAAAATTTATTATCTTGCTGTGTGTACACTAATTACTTTCGTCAACTATGCTTCGTCTCTTACCTCCTGAAAAAAGACTCACATATTCGTTGAAATTTTGAGAAATATCGAAATCTATGTCTTCATTTCAAGGGCTGACTTCATTCAGGATCAAGCCCCCCCCCCCCCCCACCTCCCCCAGGTTCTGAAAAAACTCCTTCCATTTTCCCTCCAAAACTTATATAAGACAAAAACAAACGATTACTCCATCCTTACGTAATCTGGACTTGGTTTTTTTTTTTTTTNAAAAGAGGTGAATCGCCTGCAGAAGCCTATCCATCAAAATTTATTATCTTGATGTGTGTACACTAATTACTTTCGTCAACTATGCTTCGTCTCTTACTTTTAACCTCCTGAAAAAAGACTCACATATTCGTTGAAATTTTGAGAAATATCGAAATCTATGTCTTCATTTCAAGGGCTGACTTCATTCAGGATCAAGCCCCCCCACCTCCCCCAGGTTCTGAAAAAACTCCTTCCATTTTCCCTCCAAGACTTATATAAGACAAAAACAAACGATTACTCCATCCTTACGTAATCTGGACTTGTTTTTTTTTTTTTTTCTGTCGCAGACGACATTTCTATTTCAGTCTCCAGGTACAGTAAATCAACCCGGTATGATCAGGACAGGAATGGTAGTCCTAGGCTCTGTTCTCACAACTTTTAGATCGATCTATCACCGCGGGGAGTCTCACTAGATTACTGTCAGATAATCCCCCTTAAGTGTCCGTCTCCGCCTACTACAAGCTTTAAGGGGTAAATAACTTTCGTGTCCGCCCGGCTGACAGCTATTTAGCGTGAACCCCCAGGGAGTTAGGTCGATCCAATGTAGGTCGATCTAATCTATGAGAATGGGGTGCTAGGAACGGAAGTCCGGGATCCCGTATGATAAGTACAGGTTAGAGAAAACACGTTTAAAAGTCTTTCTCTGACAATGACCTTTCAGCAATGTCATCTCTGGCTTCTGCAGCAATTAAGTATGTAAAAAAAAAATAGGAAAAGAAAAAAAAAACACACCTCCGTTTGACTGTTCGTTTGTTTGTTTGTGTTTGTTTGTTTGTTTGTTTGTTTGTTCGTCACCAGCCTAACTCAAAGATATGGATGGATTTTGGTGAAGATTTTCAGGATAGGTCAAAAATGAACTAACTTTAATTTTAGTGATTAGACTTTGTCGAAGGTCCATTGATTAATTAATGGTGAATTATTGGTTTATTATTTGTGTTGGCGAAGGTCTCGTGCTCTCTGAGTACTTTTCTGGTTTTTCCTATCATATGCCGGTAAAAATCTGCAGAGGCACACACGATGAAGGAGAGAGTTTTGTCCGAAAAACAGTGGCAATAAAAATATTTAGCCCGGAGACATCAGATGGCGTCTGGCGTCGGTCCAGAGGAGAGAGCGCGCTGCTCAATATAAATGTCATTTTAGGGCTATGCAGAAAATATAAGTCGTACTGAGAGACATTATATGAGTCATATTAAAGGGATAATAACTCTTCGTAGGAGATCTATATTTCACAATCAAAACATTGTGAATAACTCTACGATAATAATTTTACGACAAAAACAGCAGTTATAGCTATTATTCTGATATCTAAGCTTGTCTTCAGATCACGTGACCTCCATTGATGGCTATACTCTGTTATAGTCTCTTAAGAGATTTTAACAAAAAACCAAACTTTTTAGAAAAAAACCAGGGACTAACTTTGAATGTAAAAATGGATTCATTAACCATTGGTAAGTAAGGGAAAATTGTTGTTTACTCCAGGAAAATTCATTTTTTGGCCAAAACGAAGAGTTATTATTGCTTTAATGTTCCAGGTAAGACATATGTGCCTCCGGTGATGTAAGCCTCTCTTTTTGGTACCGGCTTTTGTTACCCAGTCCTTATCGCCATTTGACGTCTTTAAACGATACAATTTCCAGGGGATTCTTATTGCTATTTTTATTTTTTTATTTATTTATTTATTTATTTATTTATTTATTTATTTTTGCATAAACTCATAGAAAAGGTGAATTGTACGAAAAGATGAGATAAGCCTACAAAAAGTGCATTACAATGTAGGCCCTCACGTTTGGCCATTTTGGACTGATTATTCCGAATTTGCTTCTTTAATTAAAATTACATGGCATCTACAATAAGCCTAAAGAAGATAATCGTTTCCATACAACATTACAAAATAAAATAAAGGAAGAATGACAACTGTTATCGACAAAGTTCTGATGTTTAGCGTCTACTTATCACATTTGATTGATAAAATTTGTAAGCTTATTCCAGTGTGTTAGATGTGACACATATCCGAGCAATCACAAGCTCCTCTAACACAATCCCATCATTACTTCCGGTAGTCAACTTCCGGAATAAACATGCCTTGTCCTTGCACGGGCGGGTACACGTTGACAGTATTATCAATCAAGTTTCACAATCATATATGACCCAGTTCTTGAATGCCAGTATGTAGGTATGCACCGCCTTCTTTTCCGTCACTTTAACACGATGTCATCGCCTTGGAAGGAAGCAGCGACGCTAGTCCTAGCCGCGAAAGCACCGAATGCGTCCCGTCAGGGGACTTTGATCCCATTCGATTATAAACTCTTGATGCTGAAACGAAGCTCTCGTAGCGGCTTCATGCCCAGTGCGAACGTATTTCCCGGGGGTGTGTTGGATCCGGCTGATGAGTCTTCGGAATGGGTAAAGCTGTTTGAGTCCGCTGGCGTAGGGGTGGAAGAACTGAAGAAATTCTCGGATATTCCAGGCCCTCGGCCTGCGGCGTTTCGCACTCGGCCTCGACAGAAAGTGTCTGGCTCTGAAGTTGCGTTGCCGAGGGAAGTGGCTTTTCGCATCTGTGCAATACGGGAAACGTACGAGGAATCTGGTATTTTACTGGGCAGGAGATTTATCAGGCAATCACAGTAAGTTGAACACCCTGAGTCTTAGACTTCACTTGAAATTATAATTCAGCCTATATATTCTATCAGCATACCTATGTTGTTTTCAGTATCATTCAAAATAAATAGATGATAATAATAATAATAATAATAGACAGTAAAAAGTGAACCTTTGAGACACGTCAGTAATGCACAGATTTTGTGTAATACTTGCATAAATTTTAACCTGCTTTAAAATTATTTTGCTATTTTGTGAAACTCACACAAGCACACACACACACACACACACACTTATATTTAACAAAATCAAAAGCAATAAAAAGCTGATATAAAAGAGTTATGCAAATACATGTACTTGTATTTTTACTAATATGTCCTAGAACTATTCATCTTTGAATTTCTTTAAAACATAATTATAATACATTAATTTATTTCTTTAGAGTCTAAAATCCATAAAAGATATGTTCTGTAGACTTTGCAAATAAAAACAAAGTGAAAAGGGTTATTTTTAATTAAAAAGTAATGGTATCAAAAGTATAAAGAGAAAAAGTGTCCATTTATAATTTTCTGTTAAGTATTAAATGTTTAATCATAATTTTTTAATGATAAGTTGACTTTGACTTTTACAATTCTTAAATCACATTTCAGTGGCCAAAAGTCAGAAGTCACAAATTCTGGGAAGTTCTACAATAACAGTGGACTTAAAATAGCTGACCACTGTGATTTAGAATGGTCAGTCCTTGACCAGTGGCAGTCTAAAGTGGACTCCAATGCCAACAACTTTCTAGCCATGTGTAAGGAGTTTAGTATAGTGCCTGATGTATGGGCATTAAGGGAGTGGTTCAATTGGCTGACCCCTACCGCCGGCGTAAAGCCCGGAAAAGGGGCAGATCACAAGCTTGCCCCGCGGAGATACGACGCTTTATTCTTCCTGTGCTGTATAGATGATCTCTTGGACGTGTCACACTGTCAACGGGAGATGGTCAAGGCTGAGTGGGTCAGTCCTGTTGATGCTCTGCTTGACCATCGGGCTCATCTGATTTATCTTCCTCCCCCTCAAGTATTCACATGTAGTGGACTATGTAACCACCCTAGCATAGAGCACCTGCAAAGGTTCAGTGTAACGCGCGAACAGAACGGCATGGAACGCTGGCTGCCAGTGCTGGTGCCATGCAGGGACGGAGTGGCCGAGCTGTGGCCAGGAGATGACCGCTACCCTGCTGAGCCTGACCTCTATGGAGTATCGGACTCGGAGACGGATTCCGTGGTCACTCTGAAGGAGTTTAGGGAAGGGTGTGCTTCGTTGAATAGACTGGAGTTGAATTCACCGCAGGATTCGAAGATTGTTTCAAATGTGGCGTCGTATGGACATCTAGGTCTATATCAAGGGGAATTGAGGACACCACTGTTGAATAAATTGTGAATTGTGCCTTAAATGTATTGAACCAGCAGCCAAGTGGACTTCCATAAACTTTCTTAACAAGGAAAAATTTATATAAAATGATAGGGCTACATATACTTATTTGCTCATTTTACATATCCAAAGGAGGTCAAAATGTGCTTATATTATTAACTCTAAGGAAGTGAAAGAAAGGGAAATATTTTGACCATATTCATTATCAAAGTAATTTTTATAGTATATTTTTTTTTCATTTAAGTCTTTTGTACATGAAATAAGTGCACACAAGTAATGTGCACTTTGCTAAGGTCAGTATTTTTATAGCAGCATTATTTTGATGCATGCCTATATCAACTATTCACTGATTTTCTTTTTAAGGCATTCAATGCACATTAGACTTTTGTGCAAATTAAATTTTCTTGTAAATTTCAGTAGTTTCCCTCTTTATCAGCAAGATATCCATTATCCAAAACCATTGAGAATAGTATGATGATGTTAAAACAGGTTTTCAGGTTATAAATTTGTTTTTACTGTCACAAAAAAAAAAAAAAAGAAATGTAAGCAGTCTTGATCTCCATGATAAGAGTGCGTCAAAAATAAGAATTTTTTTTGCCATAAGATATACCGTGGTGAAAATGGAAGTACTGAAAGTTCATTGTCTGCCATATGTGAATGTCTACGTGTTACTTTAAATGCATTCAATGGCTTGTCATAGGCAAAAATGTTAATTTTTCAAATAATGTAATTTGTTATAAAAATACTTGAAAAGCAATAAAGTCTTTCATGACGGGAGTCTGAAACAGATTTTTTTATTTCCACAAAATAATTATGACAATCCAATAATTTACATGTCAAGGAGCAAAATTCAATTTTTTATAGATATGCCTTGGAATTTACCCTCTGGCCCAAAGTTACAAATTTGGGTAACCTTTTCTTTAAAATAAATGTTTCACAAAACACCACCTCCTTCACGAATGAAGAAAGCACAATTTATGCCTAATAAGTTATTTTCCACTACAGTTATTTTGTTTTTCACATTTCATGTTCAACTTTATCTTAATTTAAATTTGGGACCCAAGTACTTGACCAAGTTCAGTTTGTAAATAATGAAAATGTGAAGAAGAAATGTTAGTGATGAATATAATGAAAATAACAAATCAACTTAAACAAGTTCTGCTGCTGGGCAAAGATAAAAAGATCTAGTCTCCCCCCCAAAAAAAAAAAAAAAAACAATAATAATAACAATAAATATAAATAAAATGAATTCCTTTGATATTTGCTTTTAATCAGAACAAAATCCCCATTCACTAATGAACAGACGAAATGTGACCTAGCTTAATGGCATCACCACCATAAATTATACAAAAATTCATAAATTATATTCCAGTACCATAACTGCAATTTACCTGTGATCATCTTTTTGACATTTTTTTTTTCTTCAAAATTTCATTGTCAACTTGCCTGAGCTCTAACAAAAACTTTTCCCGATCAGGGGCGTAACCAGACCTTCAAAATTTGTACGCACAGATTTTTAAAATTCCCAGCAAAATGTAGACTAACGCAACAGATGAAGAACAGCGTAATCACAGCATATGTACCACACATCGCATCTTTATTTCCATTTATAATAAAATCATCATTTAGTCAGATATATTCTCGCAATTAAAAAAGTTTCAATATTCTTATTACCGGTATATTTATTTAAAAGGAGGCTACCTTCGCATACGTGGAACCCCCTTCGAATAAACCTGGATCCGCCTCTGAGTTGAACTAACTTACGGTTTCATTCACCTTACATGTGGATGCATGGCTCCCAAAACAACCAATTGTACGACACGACAGAGCTCTGATACATCTAAGTTTAATTATTTGTAAAAATTGCCCATGTCACCCTGTTAGTTTGGAGGGGTAAGCTGCGTCAAGTCCGTGTCTCAGTTCAATAAAAGTATGCAAGCCGGGGGGGGGGAGGGGGGGGGCTGGGGTAGAACAATTGTGCCTATGGACAATTGATACAGAGGGATTTGTACATA
>NW_019776164.1:30476-50696 GCF_001039355.2 Lingula anatina | reverse complement strand
TGCCGATTTGGTTCTTAATAATGCTGAATTCCAAGTATACGAAATTTTTTTCTACTGGAATATTTTTTCAAGTAAACTGCATTGATTTGATAGTACTGTCTTTAAGATAAACCCTTATAACACAGATGAGTGGCTGTATTCTTAACTTAGAATTTTTGTTCTTTTGTCACAAACTAATTTTTCTATTACTCACTGATTAATTTGTGACAAAAGACCTTCTAGCAATTAACATCACTGGACATAATATGATATGAACCGTTTTCTTGGCTATTAATATAATTCTAATTCTATAAATATAAGACATTGCAGACAACTTTTCTTAAATGTCATAGCATGCTAATACAAAAATAATGACAAGTGCAGTATAAGTCATACACTGAGCATTACACATCTTTAAAGCAAAAATTTCACTTTCCTGAAAATTTCAACATTTTCCCCTTAATTATGTCGAGATATACATACTATATTCACAAAATAATACACAGAATAAAGAACAAAATTAAAACTACTTGTTGTGTCCTTCTTTATGGAAATGGAGACTGATGATCAATGCTCATTGCACTCCTCTAACAGTGCAAGGCATACAAAGCGACACACAACAAAGAATCTGCATGTCCTGTTCTCATTTCATTTTGTACAGCATCCATTTTCTATGAAACTGAAACTAACAGAAATGTTAATACGGCAAATGTCCAAATGGAAAATGCAGAAAGTTACGCATAATCATGCTAGCATACGTGGACTCCATTATTAGGTGTTACAGATTATTCATCAAGGGCTCGCTATAGCCATATTCACAATGCATGAGCTCATTGCCAAAGTTGCTATTTTGGTAATGATCAACTTGCAAGTTCTAGAATAGTTTTTATATTAATTACGATGCTCTGTTGGACAGATGACGGATGCATCTTTTGATATATACCACTACAATTAGAGCAGTTTCATACTAATATTCTTAGCAAATGCTGAAGTGTGAATAAAAATTGTCTGTGTGTTACAATTAAGATGCTTATTGGAAAATATTTTTGAGAAATTGGTTCTAAATTGCCAAGTTCTAAGAAAAAGACTGTATATTAGACAAGTAAGTTAAACATTTATTAAATAAATAGAAAAGTTTCTTTTGGTTTGAATTCCAAATCTCTCCGCCGTTTGTCACAGTCTATGGTTGATAATAACTCTTGAATGTTGAAATGTGTTGAAAACTGTGTTTATAGGTTATACAATATACACTTTATATAGAGAGCTCCACAGTATTTTATTCACAATACCTCCAGTCTTAGTCAATATCTCCACTGGACAGATAGGTTATACACATTAAACACTTAGAAATGTAGAGAACTTCCTCGGGTCTCAATTCCCAATTTTTTGAGTTCTTCCTCCAGTTTCTTTTGGCTTTTATTTCGAAGTTCTCAGTTTATCAGATACGTCTTGGATTTTAAATTCCCAAGTTTTTAGTTCTCAGTCAAAACCAGAGTTGGCCAGATAGTTAATACACCAAACACTCATTAGAGAAGATCTTTTAGTATTAATTCCCAATTTCTCAGTCTTCACCATGATTATCTTGGGTGTTTTTTAATTCCCAAATTTTGAAGTCTTAATCCTTAATCAAGGTCTCTGTTGGGCAGGAGTTGTTGAATTTACAGATTTTTTCTTTCTTAGTCAAAGTCTGTGTTGGGTAGGTGTTATTAAATTTCCATTTTTTTTCTTCTTAATCAAAGTCTCTGTTTGGCAGGNTATTCAGGTATTAAAACTTTATTAGGCTTCTTTCACATAGAAGAACTTAAGCCCAAAAATTGGTTAAATTTTATAGGCCAAGGTCTCAGCCTGTGTTGATTGCCCAATAAATTGGTAGTATGCTGCAGACAGATAGACAAAGTATGCACAGAAACACATGAATGAGTGAATAAATAAATTAATGAGAAAAGAAAAATGCAAGCAAACACTAGGTGACCAAATGTCAGCATCATGCTTAAATCATCATCATCATCATCATCAAAGAATCATGCTAAAACATGTTGCAAATAAACAGCAGAATAAAATACGGTTGACTTAACTAATAATTGAATTCTAGATTGATCTCTCTTCTTCATAACCTACCCAACTCCATGCCTTACACTAATATATATCAACTGAGGTGATTTTATGTTGATTTTCCAATCTAACCCCTTAATAATTCCCTCCACCTGTAAGATCTCCATATATCTGACTTAACTCACTTTAAAAATACTGTACTATTAATTACAAAAACAAACCATTATTTCAACAACGAGACAAAGTGTACTTCATGAAACTGAAAATGAGGCCATGCTGAGGAGAATTCCCCTGGTATAACAGTGACTATAAAAAATTTTTAAGGTAAAAGCTATGAAGCATCCACCGTTTTTCGCCTTTTCACATATCTTTGGCACTGTTGAAATGACAGTTTAAAGAACAGCAAGCAATCGGGTGTACATAACATATAAATAAATAAAGAAAAAATTTACAAATGAGACTAAAGAAGCGACATACACAACACACAAGGTTTCTAACCAAATCACCCAAGCAAGAAAGTAAGAAGAGGGCACAAAACAAGAAACATCGTCTTTATAACACACACCGGCGGTATTTTCGTACAACATCAAAATACTAAAACAAGAAATGTCTGCTCTTTTTCAAGAAGTAGGAAGATTCTTTGCACAGCTGACATGTGGGAAAACATCTAGTTAATATACAAGTGTTAGCAATGAGAAAATGAATGCTGATCTTTCTACGTGAATTATTCTAAACTTCAAATACAGTGAAAGAAACCTTCCTCTGGCCAAGGCCATGTCATTTTTTTTTTTAGTTTGTTTGCTGCAACAGGTGCAAAACAATGTTATCATCAGTACATGGGCATCAGAAGAGCATGACTTTCTTCTATGGCATCCCTTCTAAGATGTTAAATTTGTTGGAATAGTAGCTACACCACACTGTTTACTATGAAGAAGTATAATCTATTTATGTACAATTCAATTTTTTCAATACCATGAACAAAAAGAAGTCCTAATAATGCAGTTTTTTTCAACCTTTGGAGGCTTTTTAAATAGAAAGTTTCCCCATTTGAATTTAAAAGGATCAGTGCAGTAGTTTTCAAAGTCACACGATGTGTGAGGGACCTTTATCTAGCAAAGATTTCATATTTGCTGAAAATTTCAACACCTTTCAGGCTTTCACTTTATCACTAAGGAAGAACCTATTCAAAACTGGTAACAGAATTAAGATCTATAAATAGGTTTTTGAGTTCCAAGATTCTTGTTTTTGAGTCGTTCTTGTAAATTCTAGTATACTGACAGTAAAAATTATAAATTAAAAGCCGGAATTAAAGATAGCACAATTACAGATTTACAAAAGGATTTGGACAGGGTATACAATAGTGACTGATGAAAAATTCATGTTATTTTCAGGAAAACCTCTTTCTTCCTTTTTTTCTACATAAAGGTCCTCTGTGCAAATATGTTGTCAAAGTTATATTTAGCAAGAAAGTGTTATTTTTGGAGATAGATTGAGGAAAAACTAAAAATTACCTTCTTTAGCCCCCAGCATGGCCTCGTCTGTAAACCAATGAAAAACACTGTCTTATGAAAGGGCACAACCAATGAAAATACTACTTTCAAAAGGGCATATCCACTAAAAATGCTGTCTTCTGAATAGTCAAATCCAATAAAATCACCATCTAATGAGAAACAGTCTCATGTTTCTGCTAAACTCTTTACCTAACACTGGACAAAATTTTATAGCTTACAAAATCTTACCAGTAATGTATTTCAAAGATACTATAACATTGGTCAAGTGATAATGAAAGTATAGGAAGCAAGTTGTTAGAGCAGCTATGCAATAGGAAAACATGATTCAGATTGCATTCATTTTGTAGAGCTTCAAAAATTGCAACACTGAGGCCCTTTTCACATTGAGTGGCACTTGTACTGATATTAAAATACTTACGGAGTTTGACAACTTTATACCCTGCTTATTATTTAAAGTCCCTGCACTCAACAGGACCTGTGAAACATTTAATTTGATTGGTACAAAACCAGGTAGAACTCTGCCAAAACTGCTAGAAGTAAGCTTGTGAAAGAGGGTATACCCAAAATGCACAATTATATTTTAGAAGCAAAATATTTCCTGATATAATTATACATGTGCCACCCCATGTGAAAAGAATTCACCACATCTCTTTGCATTATAAACACAGAACTTTTTCTTATGAGGAAATACCCCAGTTTTTTAACCTAGGAGTATCTGTTCCTTGTAAACCACTTGTGATAAAACTCGAAAGCTCTCCTGCATAATACCAAACAACAGTGAAGTTGGTCCATCACTTTCAACACAATTCATGAAATAATTTAAAAACAATGCATCCATTGGTCCAATAAGCCACCACCCACCTGATGAGCTTTCCTTCAGGTAAGTGTTCTCTGTTCCCCCACTCAGTGTAATCTTCCCAACTTGGCTGCTGGAGCTGGACCGAATGCTGGAAATAAATAAATAAATAAATAAATAAATAAAGTATATTTTACGTAAGATCACGTTGGTATCAACAATGTGGTTCCTGAACAACAGACCAAATCTTGTATATTGTCAAACTCTTTGTTGCCACTTAATTCCTGATTAGACAATGAACAGATTCCCTGCGGGGATTACGCTACAAGCATTCAAGTGAGTCGCCCATATTTGATCCGCGTATCTGTTAGTCCGCTCTTCTGAGTGCTCCAAGATATTACGACAACAAAGAGTTTGACAATCTACACGATTTGTCAAAACTAATAAGAACTGTATTTGAATCGTTAACAAAAGACCACATGATAACCCTCAATCTGACAATGTACACACTTTATCAAAACTGGCAAAAACTATTTGAACTATAAACAAAAGACAGTATGATTACAAAGAGTTTGACAATCTACACGCTTCATCAAAACTGACAAGAACTGCATAATATAAATCATAAACAGCCTTCAACTTACCTAGAGTACAACACAGCCAGCAAGAAAATCAACAGTGCCACGATGCTCTCTCCGTCAAAATGTGGGGTGCCGGTGAGGTCACCAGCAGAGGCGGTGCTGTTTTGTTTGTTGTAGGTGCCGTCCAGGATAGAGCTCAGGCTGGGGTTACACAGTTTGTCTGATACAAATAAATATCTAGTTTTTATCAATGTGGAAATAGGAAATGAGAGAGAGAGAGAGAGAGAAAGAGTACAACTTAGTTCAGACTACAACTGGCACACTAAAAATGACCAATGCACTGGATTCAATTTTAAGAAGTAGTAAACATTTAAAGAGGATTGTGAAATCAGTTGTTTCTCTTTTTTATTTACATATGACTTGGTCCCTCTGATAATTTTCCGTATTTCTTTTTTTTTTTTCCTGATAATTTATTTACTTATTCATTCACTCTTTCACTGATACATCAAAAACTGATTGTGTTCTGTATGTTACCTGGGTTGTTGCTCATGGCAGACCAGGTCAGATACATCACGTAGCACGTTATGATGGCCGCCTGTAGCAAACCAGAGCGAGGCTGGGCTGAAAGAGGAAAAGACGCAATAAAATGATAAGACGAATACAGAGAACAAGCAATCTGCTCTTCGACAACTTCAACTTTAAAACTTAACATATCTAAGGTCCTAATCACATTGTGTGATAAACCATTCTGTTTCCCATCATTTTGAGAGAGGTATATTTTAATAGCCTGGCCATTACAAAGGAGAGTCACTTAAATGGTACCCCAACTGCCCCTGACATGAATGGGATTCATCTTCACTGGTCCAAACAGTAGGAAGCAAACTTTTGAAAGTGAGTATAAAACCCTAGGTAGTGTAATGACATGCCAGGAACAGTCAAAATGGACCGAAAATGAAAAGTGTACCACACAGGCCAGGGCTTGACACTAACATTTTTCGATACTGGCCCAAGATATTGGTAAATATTGCAAGGATGATTTGACACATGACATTTTACTTGCTCTTTGGGCCAGTGACCCCAGTAATTCAATGGCCCTAGGTTGGTTTTCATTGGCCCACGGCCACCCTTAATGTCAAGCCCTGCAGGCCTAAATCAATTCACCTGGTTTTAACACAAGAAATTAAGCTGATGGCCCAAAACTTAAGTCTGCCATGTAAAAGGCTAAGCTCAACTTAGACAACTATAAATTCAGTAACAGAGAGCATATTCCTGGGTTACGGGTCTACTTACCCTCCTGTATTTTGGGTAAGATAGCCACAATTGAGATCACCACACACAGGATCAGGTTGAAGCTGATGAAAAACTTGTGCAGTGAACAGTCCCCTCCCTGCAAGGTGAGAAACATTATCATGAAGCAAGAATAATAACATACCAAATATGTTTAAAATAAGTAAATGAATAAATAAATACAGATACAAACATGTTATGAGAAAGATCATAAGTCGCATTTTTTACTACGCTGCTATACATTAGCTTAAAAGTTTTTAAGAATCTGTCAGTTTGTCTACGCATTTATGTATCAAAAATGTCAACTGGAGCTAATGATCCAAAAGTCAACTCTACTCTGCATCTAAACTTGGTAAAAGGAGAAATGAAGAGATGTGATCTTGTAATACATTATTTGCAACCAGTTTAAGTGTTTCTTAAACAACATCCTGTGCCCCGTATTACATGGTGTCACATGTCACGACACACAAACCTTATATGTAAATAATATGCATAAACTACACAAATTATTGTAAGCCATTTGGAAAAAATATCAGCAATGACCATATTATTTAGACAACTTACTGATGTGTAGAACACGTAAAACAACACCACTGCAGTGATTGCTACCAAGTAGAACACTATGGTGAAAAACAACAACCCTGAAAATACAAAGTACTAAATAAAATTTACTTTCATATTGCATATTAGCAGAGGTTTATAAAATAATCAAGATAAAGATTTACCTCTCTTTTTAAAATACTGTCTAAAAGGACTAGCAGTTTAAACATTTACAATATGGGTTAAGTAACTCAATAATATTTGTGGATGAAAAATGGTGATAAGGTTGGTGGCTGGATACTTTACTTTCTTTTAGAAAGGCAATTAAGGGGGAGGAGTTTGACTTTTCATTTTCTACAAAAACTTTTTTTTTCCTTGAAATTTGCAAATTTGATGCAATTTGGAGCAGTTTGCTGTATTTTACTATATCTGATATAAGTATCCCTCTCCTCCTACTTGGAGACTAATTCTGTCTTTGTGATTTGGAAAAGTGAGCTGAATACATTAACATGGATGACAATCGGAGTCTTCTGCAAGTTTGTTTCACTGCTTTGTACTTTGGAATAGTGGGCAAAGTGGGAGGGGGGAGGGGTGTGTGTGTGCGATGTCTTCAGAGTCTTCTACCACCCACCTGCGAACCACCCTTTGTTTTCGTTCTCTTCGTAATTGCCCACCCACTTCTCATTCCACGAGTGTGCAAAGTCTATCAGCAAGATCAACTGTATAATAATGAACAGAAAGCCGCCGACCATGCCAAACCACATAAACACTGGAAATAGAACAACAAAACATTAAAAGGCAGCTCCATGGGACTTATCTGCCAAATGAATTTTCCCGGGGAAAATAAGCAATTTTCTTTTAGTACTTTTCTATGAAGCAAAAGCACAACAAATGATATTCAGAAATACAATTTTTGTGATTATAAAATAACCTATCTGAAAGTTTGAAAATTTCTGCCCACTGAAAAGATCGGAGTAGATACCGTATTGTTGAAAGCGCCTTACCTTGTTCAAATGTGGGCTGGACAGCATTGGCGCCACCTGGGATGAAGAAAGCTCCCACCGCAACTCCAATCAGGACCAGGATCTTGATACCCCAGAACCTGAATAAATAAATAAATTAATTAATAAATAAATAAATAAATAAATAAATAAAGATAATTTTAAAAATATAGAAGTGGGAATATAAAAGATCTCTCCTGGCTATTCATAAATTGCAAAAGGCAGGAAAAGTTCTGCCAGTGCCAAAGGAGTTCAAAACTGATGATTGGTGCACTTAATTTTGACTACGATAGATGCAAAAGACAAAAGATCAAGGAGAGGCGTAACGCACATTCATGCACATCGTTTTTGCGTGCGTGCATGCATGTCAGACACACCACAGCTTGGTTTTTGTTCTCAACATCTCGCGATCTCAACCACTGGTTTAACTTTACCCATTCTGTATGCCAGCACGTGGGTCCTTCGATGTCTTCACGTTGATCATGATCAGCATGAGGAGGAAGAAGAACGCAGCCATGGCAAAGCAGACCCTGTAGACGGAGGCATAGCCCACCACTCGAGTACAGTCCACTAAAGCATGTGTAGCTAGAAACCCAGGGTCACAGAGATATGGTATCTAAAATAAAAATTGATTATATTTTTAAAATTTATTAAACTATAAATAAAATATTATCACTTAGGTGTGGTTTGCAAAAAAAGAAATAATTCCACTCAGATATGAAATCTTAAAAAATTTGAAGATATCTGAAATTTGAATTCATTACTATTGGTCTTAAACAGGAGTCATGATTTTCTTTTACTAAAACAGGCACAATGCCTCACCTTATCAAGCTGTTCTTGTAGTCCAGGTGCCAAGAATATACAAGCAATCACGGAACCCAGCAACAGAGTCAGCGCGTATGCAATACGCGTGGCAGTCGAGTTTTTGCACGACGGACATGCTGCACAGCACAGACTGCACGCTGCAGACCCGCAGCAGCATGCAAGCTGAAACAGAGGAAGACAACAAATAATTATTCATTTGTAGCATATAACATGGGTACAGCAGGCATACAAAATTTAAGCCAAATGCCCAAAACGATGTTTTGATTATAAACTGATATCATGTATACATATGCATATGGAGTGTTCACAGAGTATAATGAAAAGGTTTACTTTTGGGGTTCCTCAGCCCCTTTCACACATTACTCTTTAAATCTGTAATCCTACACTAAGCAGAAACTTTCAAAACATTTCAGTGCAGAAACTTAACTTTTTTTTTTCTTTTTATCTATCAAAATATTTTAAGTTATCTTTTTACAGGTGCATCCAATTGAAAATATGTTCTCAAATCATTAAGATTAAAATATTCTCAAATATATATATATATATATATACTCGGGCTCTGTCACTGTCATTTCACGGATTAGGATTACGTTCTGTCTACTTTTCTACAAATATTACTTTCAATATTCAAAACAAAGGAACTATTCCATCTGGTTTTCTACTTACGCTGCCTAAAATACAACCCATCTTTGTACGACTACTTCTCAGATAATTCTATTTCAAGCTGCGAAGAAGTGTGTGTTTTTAAACCAATCTTGCTGAGTGTCACGGGATTTTTCGTCACCGATTTCCTAATGATTTCTTTTCTTCCTGCAAAAATGGCGTATGACTAATATTGACATCACGTTTAATCTCGCCCTTACGAAAACCACTAATTTTTCAAATTCGGACTACACACTTATTTCTCACTGAATAATCACACATTGTTGTAGCAGATATATTACTGAAGGTAAAATAATAAATGTTCCTATCTAAAACAAGAAAGGGGAAAAAAAAGCGACGTGGCCTTGACCTCAATTTGAGCAGCTGAGACACTTCTTGATTGTGTTGTAGAGAATCCAGATAAGAGCGGTCGGGATGCTTCCCTATTAACTCCTGTCAGACAGACTCGAGGAAGAGAGCCTTTTATCGCAGAAAAAGGTAGGTTCGTTGTCCCAGAAAGTAAGTTACGTTAAATCGAAAGGTCGAAGTGTTTTTTGCGGGCAACTTTATTTGGGGCGATTTGGAACTCAAACAGAAGTCTATACTCTTTAAGTTCTAACTTATTGTTTAGATTATAATGTGCCTAGGGTACTTACAATAAGATTTATGCGAACTAGAAAAAGAAGGACTTGAATAAGAACACAGTTATGCATCGCAGAGAAAATCGAAGTGTCAT
Organism: Lingula anatina; assembly: GCF_001039355.2. The sequence goes on along the minus strand of NW_019776164.1, from coordinate 40,746 downwards.
AACCCTTACAGTACGTAGAATAAATTTCACACATTTAAGTTAAACCATTGATTTCAAACCCAAAGTCAATCATATTTCCAAATGGGCTCTCTCTCTCTGTCTCTCTCTCTCTCTCTCTCTCTCTCTCACACACACACACACACACACACACACACACATTTGTAATTAAGGAAAATCATGTCAAAATCAAATTAAGGAAAATTTCTAAGAAAAATCATGCACAGGAGGAATCAGCGAAAATGAAGCTGTAAATTATTTGCTGTTCTAAATGGCTTGTTTTAGACATTCTACGTTTAAGTCTACTTCTACAGACTTAGTGACCATTCCCATAAACCTATCGTACTAGCAGAATTGATCTGTCTTCCTGGGGATTCTGTCTAACTAGCATTTGGTTTAAGCATGCACAATAGTTAATTACCCCCTGCCCCCCCCCCCCCAGTACTAGTAGCTTTAGTAGGTGTGACAGACATTAAAGCTGCTTTTAAAACTGAATGCAATTTAGGAAGAATCCCCTCGGAGGTAAATCGATCCTGCTAGTATGAAATGTTTATGGGAACCCAGTCTTATTTGAGACTGAAATTGAGCTTTTATATTCTCAGTCTGAACGTTTTAACTAACTTAGACCAGTTAGAGACTTCAGCTCCTTTGTGTCATTAAGTTCCAATTTCAGTATAGAAAACCTCTGTTAAAGGAAAATATCTTAAATGTTAATTTTGCTCGGCGACCTTTCATCCACAACTCCCTCTGTTGGCCATTGTTTCGATGCCTTAGTAACCAAGCAACGCCATGACAGATGAAGCCTGGGAATGTTACGAAGGACACCCCTGACAGGGTTTCCCGCTTTAGCAAATTGATCATCATTATTACCATAGAGAATGTTATCCATCAATTACCGGGAAACATTTATATGCTCTTCCCGTAGGAGTATTGAGCTGTTTTTATTCCGACCTCTGTATTACTCAGGAAATTAAATGCATTGCATGTCATATTTGTTAATGGAGTTGATATGCGTGGCTTGCTGGTGACTGGTTTAAAACCGGGATAGCTTGGATAACAGTGGGAGAATGCGAGGCTGGGGTATCGCTAACACTCGCCAATTTAGCCAAATGCTAAAACAGTATAATAAGTGTTGAAAACCTGAAATAACTGGGATAGCAATGGGATTGAAGTGGGATAACAGTGGGATGACAGGAGGAAAACAAAGAATAACTATTATGATTCCCCCTCTTTTTCTTCAACTTAGAAGAATGGTTACTCATCACCTTTTAGCTAGATTTATATATTATTATTGTTGATTTTTCATAATGACATAAACAGCTTGTTGTTTGATGAAAAAAGTTTGTTGTGATGTCTAAAGATTTCGTACAAGTCAAAACACCAAATCTGACTGATATTTATGATAGTAACTGTGTAAGCATTTTAAATGGCTGGATTCATTAGATTGCAGACTAACAATTATTCAGAACTTATATTCTTATTCAGCAGTGTTGATTGCCAATTTATAAGTGTTATATGATTATCTGTAGATAAGCTCTTGGAATTAGTTTTTTATTTAAATAAGTTATTTTGTAATGAATTTGAAAACCTTGGGTATCTCTGAATTTGAAAACCTTGGTATCTCTGTTTCTGATAACCTTTTAGATGGATTTTTGATTAGTATTTTAAGGCGACAGTGTTCCAAATGGCTGCCTTGTTTCAGTGATGATGATAAATCACACATACTTATTCAGCTGGCTTCTTTAGAAATGTTGTTGGCAACAGGAAATAAAATCATTAACTCCAGTATAAGAAGAAGCCAGATGTGTGTCAAAGACAATCACTTCAGTACAGTATATTAGTTGAAGCCAGAACCATATTCAAGACAAAAAAAAAAAAAAAAAAAAAAACATATAGTCTGGTTTTATAAATTCAGTTGAGAGAGAGAGAGATTTCTTTTCTTCCTGCAAAAATGGCGTATGACTAATATTGATATCACGTATAATCTCGTCTTTACGAAAACCACTAAATTTTCAAATACGGAATACACACTTATGTCTCGCTGAATAATCATATCATTATTATAGCAGATATATTACTGAGGGTAAAATAATAAATGTTCCTATCTAAAACAAAAAAGGGAAAATTTAATATTATTTAATAGTAAAGTCTTACCTTTATTAATTCATTCAGGGGCACACATCAAACATAGTTTGTTTGAAAATGATATGCACAAAATCTTCCAAGGTTAAAGGGATAACGACTCCCTATGATCCCTATTTTACAATAAATAGATTGTAAACAACTCAAGGAAATATAATAAATTCTATTTAATCACCAAAATGGCAGTTATTGCAATTATTCTTGAATCTGCCCTTGTCATTGAACTAATGATCTCCATAGATGGCTAGATACGGTACCTCCTTAATAATCTCTTAAGAGATTATTATAAAAAAAACCAAACTTCTTTGGAAATAGCTTTGGCTAGCTTTGAATGTCGGAACTGAGTCATTAACCATTGGTTATTATGGGAAAATTGTCATTAAACCCAGGAAAATCCATTTTTTGGCTCGAACAAATGGTAGTTATCCCTTTAATAACTAATGAGATGGATGATGATTGTAAGGAAGAATTTTAGGCATATAATTATATTTGTATGTGCTTTTGTTGTAATTTCACTAATTATTATATTTGATCAATCATATTTTTAAAAATAAAATATTTTGAACCGCCAGGTATGACTTTTTGTGATTTTTGGATTACCTTCAGTTATCTTAAAAGTTAATAAAAAGTTTTTTTTTTTTTTTTTTTTACATCGCGTGTTGGAATAAGAACCTGGTTGACTCGCATCCTTTCTATTAGATGTGGGGAAACCACATGAAAAGTCATGAAATCCAGAATCAGAGCAGCAGATTTGTGCGGACGAAAAGCTGCTAAGTGCTGTCTGGCGTACATATTAACCTTGCATTATGTTCAAGGCATAGAACAGGTAAACCTTTGATGTTCCTGTTCGAGTGCCTGCTTGTTGTTGCCATTATTGCTGTGATAATTTGCTGAGTGTGCTACGGACAATAGAAAAACACTTCAGTGTCTCGTTCTGTCAGGGACGTGTCAATGGGTAGATAATGTCTGAACCCTGGATCCATTAGCTAGATTCTAGGTAATCCCAGTTTCATAGATTTTATTATTATGTTATGTAATATTAATACCTTTACTAAGAGTTGTAGCCACACCAGTACATGATACTCCTTCAGGGGCTGATTTCACAAAGGAACCATTTTAAAGGGATAATAACTCTTCGTTTTGCCCAAAAAATGAATTTTCCTGGAGTAAACAACAATTTTCCCATACTTACCAATGGTTAATGAATCCGTTTTTACATTCAAAGTTATTCCCTGGTTTTTTTTCTAAAAAGTTTGGTTTTTTGTTAAAATTGCTTAAGAGATTATAACAGAGTATAGCCATCAATGGAGGTCACGTGATCTGAAGACAAGCTAAGATATCAGAATAATAGCTATAACTGCCGTTTGTATGGTAAAACAGAATGTATTATATTTCTTTGAGTTGTTCACAATGTTTTTATTGTGAAATAAAGATATTATACGAAGAGTTATTATCCCTTCAAGTATTAGATTTGGTCTTAACTTTAAGATTGATGTGATCAACATTTTAGAACGATATTCCGAACAAGTTGATCTGCAAGACCCCATTCCCAGAGATTAGATCGATCCAAACTAGATCAACCTAACTCCCTGGGGGTTCACGCTAAATAGCTGTCAGCCGAGCGGGCACGAAAGTTAATTACCCCCTTACAGCTCGTAGTAGGCGGGACGGACATTGAAGTCGGATTATCTGACAGTGATCTAGTGAGACTCCCCACGGGGATAGATCGATGTAAATGTCTGGGAATATGCCCCAAGGTTGCACATCTTCAGATCAAATATGGCCCAAGCACATTAAAGCAGAGCTGACTAATTGCTGATGGTCTCCCTGCCTCCAAAGACACAGACCCTGCAGCGGTCCAGCAATGAAACTTCGGAGGTGAGAGGTGGCAGAAATGGCCGAGGGTTGTACATACAGTAGCGCAGAAAGAAAGCAGAAAATATCTGTTTCATTTTTTTTTTTTTTTTTTTTTTTTTTTTTTTTTTTTGGTGATGGCATTTGGTAGGGTTTAGCAGCAGAGGTTTGACTTCCTATGTAACCTTAAAGTTGCAACTGCTCTTTTCAGGCTACATCACTTTTGTGAGAGCGGATCCAATTGTATTGATGTGGGCTTTAAGCTTATGGAAAAAAAATGAAAAAAGGATTGACAAGAGATGACATAAACAGAAAATATTTTCATTCCCAACCCAGTTGCATTGATGTTGGTTTATGGAAAAACTGGAGAAAAAAATGGACAAGTGTTGACATAAACAGATAATATTTTCATTCCCAACCCAGTTGCATTGACTTTTGTTTATTGAAAACAGGAGAAAAAATAGACAAGTGTTGACAAAAACAGAAAACATCTTCATTCCTGGAAAACTGAGAATGCAGAGGTTTCACTATTGTGATCCTTACCACCCTCTTTAGTCTTAATCCAATCCTAAAGTGGTTACTGTAATTTAAAATAGACAGGATTACCGTAGAAACACAATCGGAGCTTCTCAATCAAGGGCCCCGTTTCCTGGAATTTCATTCCCAACCTAGTTGCATTGACTTTGGTTTATGGAAATAACAGGAGAAAAAAGAGACTAGTGTTGATGAAAACAGAAAACATTTTCACTCCTCGAAAACTCAGAATGTAGAGGTTTCACTATTGTGATCCTTACCACCCTCTTAATCCAATCCTAAAGTGGTTACTGTAATTAAAAATAGGCAGGATTACCGTAGAAACACAATCGGGGCTTTTCAATCAAGGGCCTCATTTCCTGGAAGTTAGAACTAAAAACATTTTTCCCAAACCGTCACACAACTGAAATTATTGATCCCATTTAGAAAGGCAAGAGATCTACACTTAAGTCTAGTTATCGTTGTTAATTCAAAGCTCGCCATCGACATCCAGGGACTTGGTGTGAATTCCAAGCCATTAATCTGTTCCAGAATATCGATGCATGGTGGCGAGAACAATATGGCCGAGCTTGATAATTATGGTTATGGTAAAAACAAAAAGAGGGTAATGACTTTAGGGCCTGCATCACTTTCTGGTGCATGCACAAATATTTTTAAAGCATTTGGAATTGGATTGAAAGATGTCATTTGGCTGTTCTTATTTATAGACGTAATCATTTACTGAGTTATGTACTTGCTTGGGTGTTTATTATTGTTATTGTTGTTATATTTCTCTTTTCATCCTATTTATTTTTCTCTCTTTTATTTCTAGAGTCCAGAATATAAGGCACTAGTAGTCTGGTACTTAGCATATAAGAAATCTTTGGGTAATTTATATATGTGTTAACTTTTCTTTTTAGTGACATCAGCAAACAAAAAGCCCCCACTGTTCAATCCAGCCACATTAATTGCCAAGGAAACTATGGAGCAATTTGTTAGCGCCTAAGAGAAAGGATTATCCTCGGAGCAGGGTATATTTTACAGATTTGTTGTGCCTTGGCCATTTTGCTGCAGAGGAGAAGGCAAAGGAAAAAGGTGCGATATATTACGTTACAAGGCTTTTTGCTGTTGATAGTAATGCTGTTCATCTGAGAAGGCAATTTTCAATGGGACAGTTCCATCCCAAAAAAGTCTCAGTTTAATTCTCTTTGAGGCATTCGAAGAAAATTGGCACAGGAGGTCGTACACAAGGCTGTGAGAGGATTTCTCTTTACAAGTTCATTAGTCTGAAAAAAAATCAATTAGAAATTGATTTATTGATTGCTAAAAAGAAACCAAAGGAAAGAGAAGGAAGATAGAAAAGAAAGGAAATAGATAACAAAGGTAAAATATTGGATAACAGAACTCAAAATTAGGAGTTGATAATAGAAGCGACAAAGTGGAGCTGGACCTGACATTACCTAGCATCTTGTGTCTTGGGGAAAACTCGTCAGGGTTTTTATATCTAGTCAAAAGAACAGCTGCTTCAACAAGCCTTTGAGGATTAGATGGTAAGTTGGCTTTATCTATTTATTTATTTTATGTCATTTATGTATACTTTATTTGTTTGTTTTTTTGTTTGAAATCATTGTTATTATTATTTGGTACCATTATATTTTTCAAATGCCTATGACCCAACGTATGTGATATACATATATATATATGTTTAATAGAAGGAATACTAGTAATGAATGTAGTAGTACTACCAAAGGTAGTAGTACCAAATTGTGCTAAGTCTAGTAATACTGCGCAGTAGGTTAAGCTGATTAGTTTTACACCCCATTTCCATAGATTACATCGACCTACTTTAGATGGACCTAACTCCCTGGGGGTTCACGCTAAATAGCTGTCAGCCGGGCAGACACGAAAGTTAATTACCCTCTTACAGGTTGTAGTAGGCGGGAGGGACATTTAAGTCGGATTATCTGAAAGTAATCTAGTGGGACTCCCCGCGGGGATAGATCGATCTAAAATCTATGGGAATAGAGCCTTACACTCAGTCTGATAGTTTGGCAATGTTCTGCCTGTTTTTACAATAGGGGAATTTTGCAGAAGTGCTCCTAGTTGTTTAGCAGTTATTACTTTCGATAGTGAAATTCACCAGTCTCTATTTTCAGCACAATATACTGACTCATAGACTCGAAACTTTTAGGGGAACATTCAGATTCTCACATGGTACTAGCTGGGTCGGTTCAACTAGGGTGCTTTCCCAGAGATTTTGATTGATCTAAAGATTAAGATTTAGATCGACCTAACTCCCTGGGGGTTCAGGCTAAATTGCAGTCAGCCGAGCGGACACCATTGTTAATTACCCCCTTACAGCTTTTAGTAGGCGGGACAGACGCTTAAGCCGGTCAAGCTGACAGTAATCTAGTGAGACTCTCCACAGGGATAGATCGATCTAAAAATCTATGGAAATGGGGTGCTAGGCAAGGGATAAGTGCAATCAGTGGAATCAGCTTAATCAGTACATGATAGTTAATTACCTCAAAGCTGCTCGAGAAGGCATGTCAGACAATTAAGATTGTTCCACTGATTGCAATTAAGAGGGAATCCCCCCAAAGAGTTGGACCAACCCAACTTGTACAGTTTGTCAATCTGAATACAGTCTAAAACTGAAAAACATATGACTAATGATTATGTTTATTGGTTTGGACATGTAGCGCCATGGTTATGAAGGGCAATATGTTGACATTTCCAAGAAAATTTCAGATTTGCTAATTACAAATAAGTGGTCGAGTTCCCCCTCTCTCTCTCTCTCTCTCTCTCTCTCTCTCTCTCTCTCTCTCTCTTCAGAACCCAATTGGAAAAGAAAAGCTTAGGAGCTTTGGAAGATATGTACTGTAGATATATAGAATTTACAGAAATATACAGAAGTATACATTTATACTATAACATCAGATTTGATTTCTAAAAAAGACGATCTAATGACTCCTCAAAATTGAACATGATTTTAACATAGAAGCCCCTCCCTCCTCAGTTGTAGAGAAATTTTAAAAAAATGCCAATTGTTTCATTTCGTGAAATGGGTTGTTCATTAGCAAGTCCATCGTGTGATCAGAAGTATTTGATTAAGGATCAAATTATTAAATATTTCACTTAAAAACATCATGTGGAAATAATTTTCTAGTGCACTTGTTTTAGGAATGTTATCATTCCTATTTATAAACAATTCAAAAACATATACAATTTACTTATTTCTATTTAATAATTTTTTTGTATCAGTCATGATTCAGAAAAACAGCCCAAAATCAAAATTCAGTTATTCCTTAATGAGATTTTTGAAGGAGAAGTTACTAATTTGGGACTGAATTTCTCGCGATTGGGTAAACTATCAGTTCAATTAAGTGCTAAAACTGGCAAGGAAACGTAAATGATTTATTGAGTCAGAACAAACAGCCAAGTTCGATGATCTAGCGGAAGTTGCAGATGATTAAATTACCATAAAAAATCAATGCAGTAATCAGTGACTTGGGGTTGACTTTCAGAACTCTCTCTCTCTCTCTCTCTCTCAAACTGATTTCATTCTTCATTCCTCTCTCCCTCTCTCTCTCTCTCTCTCTCTCTCAAACTTATTGTTCTCCCTTTCTCTTTCTATCCAACTATCATCTCTGCAAAGTTCTGTACTTCTGTGATGTCTGATAGATAAACATGCACACATGGCGATAAATTTGAAAAAAAAAATCATAAAAAAGTCATGCATTGGATCAAAAATCCTTGATTGGATCTGTAGCTCTAAATAAACTCTGGCTTGATCATAAATGTTTAGGGATATGTGTACACGGTATATGTGCAATCGCCATCTGTAACCATATTTGTATGATCTCTGTCTTCTCTCCCGCTTCGGGCAGGAATTTAATGGCTCCTGATCAAACAGATTACCGAGAGATGTTTAGCTCGGATCGTAGCTGTGAAATCGTTGCTAATTGAGTTTGATGTCAATTTGGCTTGGCAAACAACCATTTCTAGTTGGCCTGTTTGCTATTGAACCTTGTGTCTGTGCTCGTTGATGCCCTCTAAAGACACACACAGCCTTCCGGGCATCGTGATCAATACTTGAACGTATAGCTACTAATACACCAGACTCGAGAAGAACTGATTGAGCATTAGGGCAAACTTGGTGAGGTAAGCGTAAAATTCTGATGTAGGTCTGATGAAATGCATAGAAATAGTGTGAAGGGGGGTTGGGAGGTGGTTAGTAGTTGGGTGGGTGCGTGGTTGGGGGTGATTAGACATAAAGTGGTGTTGAAAGTTTACAGGCACTGTCTGAGAATTAAATACAGAAGGTGTAGCATTGATTGAGCAACGGGTAAATTGGTAAGGTACTAGTAAGTGTAAACCAACAATCACTTGGTAAATTCTGATGCAGATCTGATATATAGTGCATATACCGGTAGGCGGGTTAAAGAAGGTGGATAATATAGTACTGGGGTGGCACTAGCAATTATTTTAGTTTAGCCAATTTACTACTTCTTCATCACTTTTTTGCCCAAATGGTTTATATTTGACTAAAATCAGTCAAATCAACCCTATTTTGTTAAGCCAATTTCAGTCAGTTTTAGCATTTTGCTAAATTGGTGAGTGGTAGCGCTACCCCAGGAGTAGATGGGTGAGGGTGATTAGACGCCGGTTAGTGGTGCTGATAGTTGTAGAAAGCACTGTCTGAATATTAGATACATAAGGTGTCATGTGTTCTCTGTTACCTGTTGTGTTTAAATGTGAGCCCTTGGGCTGTTCTAGACTGCTGGGGGGTAAAATCAGCTTGAATGCCTACCGTAAGGTACTAGTAGTGTATTTATAAGTGCATTAAAGAAAAATGAGGTGGGTAGTGATTTACAAACAGAACTGGAGAAAAAAATCTATATGTGTAGTCTAAATTAAGACTGCTTGCCACATTAGCTGAAGGACTCTTTCAATCACTCTGTCTTTTACTCCCATTTTGTTCTCTGTTTCTCTTTCTTCCTTACTCTCTTTCTCTCTCTCTCTCTCTCAAATTCATTTTGTTAGAACTGCATATCTCTCTCTCTCATTCCCTCTTTTTCTCTCTCTCCCTCTCTCCCTCTTGATCTTTCCCTTTCAAATTTCCTCTCTCTCACTCTTACTTTCTCTTTCACTCTCCCTTTCTCTCTCTCTCTCTGTTAAACTAATCTCTCTCTCTCTCTCTCTCTCTCTCTCTCTCTCTCTCTCTCATTTTATCAAGTACAAACTCAAACCACATCAGAGGCAGTCCACATATTAAGTCAACACAACCACTTGGTAATATTTACCCTGCACATTGAGACCCAGCCAGAATTAGAACCCAGTGGCAATATATTCTACGTAAAAGGTGTCATTGCATAAATATTGCACGGCGCGAACATAACAGAGCACTTGAGCACTTGGCGACCACCCAGATGGTAGTAATTGTGATAAATTGTGACCCTTATCAAGTATGAGCAGTATATAAAGCCATTGCAATGGCGGGACCAGAAAGGGGGGGGGTGCACAGTGTGACATGCCCCTCCCCCTCCTCCCCCCCACCCCTGCATCAGAGGTAGCCCCTTTCTCCCTCGTCTCCCCCTCCCCCTCCCCCACGCACCCAAGAAAGAAGAGGGGGCAGAATAAAAACAGCTAATCAGATGTTCATTTACAGCGTAGAAAAAGTTCACTCTAAATCAAAATTCGATCTAGTCTCTACATTATAGCTCAGATTGGGTCAACTGGGGAAGGGGGTGGGGGGGGGAGG
>NW_019776164.1:0-10371 GCF_001039355.2 Lingula anatina | reverse complement strand
TTCATCAGCTCTGTAAATATAAAGCCAAAAAGTAAAACTCCCTTCCACTTATCGTGTTTACAAGGAAAGTGCACGGCGACGGCATCGGCATCGGCATCGGCATCGCCATCGGCATCGGCGACGACAGACGCAGGTGATGGCAATATGTACAGACACATCTGTGTCTGTACATAAAAATTGTATAGAGATATATTCAATACGGGTCATCAATATCCATGGTTTTGCAGCGTTCATACACATACCTATATATATCTTGGTAGTCACTTACAACATCTTCTTTGTCCCTTCAAATTACCTTCTATCACCAAAACAATATCAAAAATGACCTTTGCACCCCCAAAATAGTAGGAATCTACATATATCACATATATATATATATATATATATATATATATATATATATGTAGGTCAAATGTTTCAAAAATCAACATAAAACAGCAAAATTATCTCCACTTTCAAAATGGCGGATGTCAGCCATCTTGAATTTGAGGCACAAAATGGCCACCAATTGCTTCCATAATATCAAAAATGGGTTCCTTGTCCTTAATTTAGTCAGGTTTGGTAATCTATAAATGTTTTTAGGCCAAAAACTGATGGAAATATGGAATATTGTATAGTTTGGTAACTAATTTGCATAATTTATGCTAATTTATCCACTGATAGAGAGTGTCTCTACAGATAAAAAAAAATTATTTTGGCCCAAGGAACATTCATGCCAAGTTAGACATTTGCACTAAAAAATGCAGTTTTTCGCCAATTTTTGGTCCTTAACAAGCCTATTACAGAGGTATAAGTGAGAGCTGTAGCATGTGGGAGTTACAAACTGCACGTTGATGTTAGTAAGTTTGAGGACAATAAGTCCATACTAATTATTGCATTAACAGCAAAGAGTGCACACCAACAGGTGGTGGCTTTATGAATAGACATATTGTGTCTGTACATAAAAACAAATTATAGTTTCAACAAACCAATCAGTATAACACGTTTCAAGAATGAGTTCACTAATGCATCAGAAGTACGTCTACACAAGTGATGAGCTTCTGATTACAGAGATCAGAAAGCAAGCCATTCCAAAGTAGTCTCCAAAATTATGTCAACATCAAAAGCTATATCAAATACCATGGTTAAGCAATGAAAGGCATGACAAGTGCCTTGGATCAAAGTGTGAAAATGGATCAATATTCTGAGTAGGTATCAAGTATTCTGAGTGAATACCGGTGTAGAATACAGGAAATGTGCCCAGGTTTTTTTTTGTTAAAGTTTTAACCAAAGGGCTGACATTTTATCTCATCTTGATGATGAAGACACTTAATATTATAAAACTAAGGCCATTAGGCAAAGCTTCCTCAAGGGAGCTCTCTACTATAAAATGAATCAAGGTACATATACAAAATAGTGTACCGGATGCTTTACTTTTATGTATCTTATTACATGGGCTTGCCCACATGATTTGTTAGTATTTTCTAGTTTAGTTTCATAAGTCATATAGGTTTAAATAACGTGAAAAAATGTTTTTCTGTTTTTACGTGTAGGTAGATAACTAACAAAGTGGATGGTGACATTAGCTCTTAGGTAATCTTATAAAAAAAAACTGTTGACAAATTGATTTTCTATTAAAAAATACCAGCATCACTTTTAACAAAGGTGTCTTTTTAATACTAAAGGTTAATGAGCATTTAAATTATGTTTCAGTTCAAAGTTCAAACACAAATTCTTGTCAGAAAAAAATATCACTTATTACATCAAGATTAAGCATGTTGCTTGTTTCAAGCCAAAGCATTAAATCTTAATGATCTCTTTCCAAAAGCAATCAAACTTCACTGAACCTAAGAAATTGAATGCTGTGGCTTCTTACAGATGAACTTTGCTTAAATACAATAAAACCTTATTATTATTATTAAAATTGTAAACAATGATTTTTTAAAATAATGTAAAAATAGAAGGAATAATCAAATCATGTCATTTTTAAAAGTTGATCCAACTTTCAGGCTTTTTGAGTTTAAAAATGTAAATAAACAAATTTAAATAGGTGTAAAATTAAAGTTTTATAATTGCACGTTACTGAAGGCATGCCATTCTAGAAACACTTTTATAGTTGTACTTCTGAATAAATCATAGCTTTAGATACTGACCATTCCCAAGCTAGTCTACAAAAATAAAATAAAAGTATGAAACCCGTTTTATGAAAATATTTTATTTAAACATACATTTAAAAAACATAGCAATAGTTGAACTGGAAGATCTTTTTCATATCATGTGCCCACACTACTGTGAGCCATCCTATTTTCATGTGCCTTTAATTTTGGCCAGTTTCGACAATTGGTGCAAAGTTACCATCTAGGATTTGTTCTCATTAGTGCATAATTTGTTTTCATTAACATACTACATCACCAAACAAGTTATCAGTATGTTTCTTTCATATGATGAAAATGTTTACCCACTGGATTAATAACAAAATCATATTAATTTTGCTTTAGATATCAATTTTTTCAGAGCAACCAATTTGTGTAAAGATAAAAAGCACAGAAAAAACATAACAAACCTTTTGACATAGAGTGGCAACTTTGAAAGACTTGCAATTCACTTTGAAAGGTCATTCAGTTGGGGCCGTAGCAATAGTCCGAAGGTTCAATAGTCCGAATGTTCATTGGTCCGAATGTTCACTACAGAACCTTCGGACCAATGAGCCCTTGATTAAAAAACCGATGAAAATGTTACCGTTTTTCGGACCAATGAACCTTCGGACCATCGAGACGCCCCCATTCAGTTAAGTATTTTATATCACCAAAAAGCTTGTAAGAAGCAAAGTTAAGGTTTCAAAGCAAACTCTCTGGCCATAAAATCAAGCCGATGCTGAGATAACATGACCATCATGCTTTCTTATACCATATGAACAGATAATAACTCTGCAATACACTCAGCAATACTTATCTAGATAATACAAAATATCAGTGTGCACTGTATATCTATCAAATGCTAAATATTCTTAACTTACCGAGACTAGACAGGCATATATCTGCTACACTTTCATTGAATGCTACTCCTGTCAAATCTATTTCTTTTCCAACAAGAGATGGGATTTTATTCAGGTGGTCTTTGTCTCCGAATGGAAGCTGGAAGATGTGAAAAATTAGTTCCACATAAATATATAAATATCCTTTTTACTAATTGCATATAATATCTACATGCTTGTCTATCTATAATATAAACATCAGTATCTAAAACATGCAAGAACTGACAGTGCTTAATAAAGCAATTGTTATATGATATTAGTATATAACTAAATTATAATTCACATGGTATATAAATTCAGAAATGAAACAATTTCAAAACTCTCCAGGCAAATCAACCACATAATTGATACTCTTATTATTTCAGCTTCTTACTTAAAGTTGACTAAGAAGCTGGCATTTAGCAGAAACTAGACACTAAAGATGACACACATACTGACATTAAACAAATAAATTCATAGAATTCTTGTGTATTAATAGTAAAACAAGAATATGGTTTGCCAGCTATCATGTTATCAGTTAACTTTATAATGTCTCAGACGGTAGTAGCGATACTGAAGGAAACGAACAAAACAAGTAAACAGAACATATACAGTGTATGTACATAAAAAACTTGTGATGTGACAATGTGGCTTCTATCAAGACAAAATACTCAGTATCTCATGACTTACCCCAAGGGCCCCAGATTTGATTGAATTCCTATAAAACTGATCAGAAAGATCAAGACCTACTACTTCAACTGGTAAAGGGAAATTGGCAAAGACTGTCATGTAAATTTGCTGTTCTCCCTGCAAAAAGGAAATTAAACATCACTCACTTGAAAATTTTCAGACTAAACAGACATATCAACTGTTTGTCTTTTTTTTCACATGCATACAATGATCAATATCTCTGCAAATACTTCAACAATTTAGATGACTCAGAGGAACTTCAGTGGTGTCATTTAACCCTTAAGGTGTTGAATAATTGTATACTAGCAAATCACATCCCGTACACTTGTTATCAAAAACTTGCAAATCAAACTAAAATTTGCAGCACAGAAAAGAAAAAAATTTAATTTAATGACTTTTGTAGCCAGCCTCCCTATAAGTGCTTAATATAAAGACCATAGACAGTCTAAAAGCACAATGCTAAAATTAAGTGTTTTGTTGTGTATTAGATGATGGCTTTCCCCAGGGCACTGCAACCTCTGTCTAGACAATTAACTTAAAAGCAGACACAGGAACAGCCCATACCATTATGCGCATGTTGAACAAGGTGTGTCTCAATTTACAAAGGTTGATTTCTGGACAGTCATCAACTGGATCTCCAAATCCAGGCTAACTTATGTTAAGTATAAAGAATAAAAGAACAATATTGTGGAATATTGGGAACTTTCGGAATATAGCTCATTTTGTAATGAAAAAAGAGAACGACAGCAGTATACAAATTAGCAGAAGACATTTTAAAGGGTTTGCTTCATGCCGTCAGAATGGCCTGAACGGAACATATTCTTCAGAAAACATGCCCAACTAACGATATCTAAATCCAAATACACAAATTAAAAGCTCATTTTGTAAATTTTTAGCTTTAAAAAACGTCCTATTTGCTCGGCCTGGGAGTTAATGAGCCACGTGGTCACGTGGTCCAATGACGACAATCGAGCCACTGGAGAACAGAGCGTGCTTAGCTGTCAAACTGAGCTGCATTGTCTACCTGTAAGATGACTTCTCTGGCTTCTGATAAAAGTTTATACTCATTCAAATCTCTTACCCGAGGGGTCTAAATCCTCGTGAAGCTGTGTAAAACCATTTCCCGTCTAGTCATTTCTTTAACAAGCATTTCATTATGGTTATCCCAAGTTGTATAAAACACTGCATTTGAATGAGTTAANAAAGCTGGCAAATATAGACAACTTACAGAACTAAGTTATTCGTATCATTTCATTTTAACATAAACAGACATAATGCAGTAAACAATAATTTTTAAATTTAAGATAATCTGATCATTCTGATTACTAAAAGGAACCCTGCCCTTTTACCAGACAAAACCAAACATTAAATTTAAAGTAAGACAAAAATGTGGTTTAGCAACTTAAGGCTAAAAAC
Source organism: Lingula anatina (assembly GCF_001039355.2). Next base: position 5,273 of record NW_019776164.1, on the reverse strand, counting down.
CAGATATGTCAGAGGGCAAACGGGACAGCCATGACATAGAGGCACAGTGATCAAAACACACACACACACACACACACACACACACACAGTGTCTGTATATAAAAACAATGTATTATGTGACAAGAGCAGTATTTAGACAAGTTAACATAAACAGTTCGAGAAAAAAAAAACATTGAGAATGCGCCATGTTAAAAGACACCGTATCCTTATCACCTCCAGATAATCTATCCTCCCCAGACCAGTCAGCCACAGGCTGTATCTCGGCTTCACAACAAAGGTGCGAGGGATTATCATATTCTTGGGCAACAGCTCCAACAGTTCTGCAGGTGATAATAAGTTGATGATCTGCAAGTGGAATACATTTAAAATTTATTGTGATATTAAATACCTGAAGTAAATAACAACAAGAACATCATCAGTATTATTAAAATAATTTATATACAATGTACTTGCAATAAACAAAACTAATGCAACAATTTATTCATACTTTTAATCAGCTCTCACAGAGAAAAATGTTCATTTTACACTGCTATAATATCAAAGTATATCTGAAATTCTCAATTGTTTATTATCATAGAGCAAAATAGGTACGTCTTTGATATGTATTCTACTGAGAACTGCTAAATAAAATGAAGGGTCATTCCAAATCATTTTTGGAAAGGATACCAAAATGATTATTTAAAGTTCAAAACACAAATTAGAAAGATATAATCACTGTATATTAAGTATAATTTTGATGACAATCTTTTAAGTAAGTCACTGGATATTTGCCTGCATAAATTTCGCAAGCGTAAAATTAAAATCACTCTCATACCAGCCACCCCCTCACATGTCACTAAGTTACTTCATACCAGTTATTTCTCACTCAATCGCTTATTTAATGTAAATGTTTTGAAATAAACTGGAGATTTCCTGCTTTTCATATTTGTTAATTGCCAGTCATTTCTATTTTGGCATACAACATGTGTTACTTCAGTCACATACCTGGTTTTGGTTGACAAGTCCTGGTGTGTCAATGCACCATCTACTATTCTGGTAGTGATTTTCATCAAAATATTTAGGTGCCTTCTTCTCTTCTAGAGACTGGGAATGTAAAGAAACAGGTTTATCGTGAAATACATTGATGGCAACCACTGAAGAGGAAGCTTTCTTATGTGCAACCATAAACTTGTAGTGCATCAGAGTTGTATTCAACTTCACAATGACCTTATCTTATTTTTTTTAAACGCAAATAAATCAATACTGCAGAGCATTTTTTCTTAAGTTTTAAAGCCTATCAACTCTATCAACTAAATTCACATCATAAAAAAAGTTAAAAATATTGTTAATTCTATATACCTTTCTGCCACTTTGTGTTTCTTCAAGGCCTGATTTCTTACTAAACACATACTGTGGACAATCGAATGGCTCGATTTCTTGGTCATCTTCAACAGGCTTTTCAGTAGTGAAGGTTTGACCAATGAAACCTGGCGAGTAAAAGTACAATATACCATGATATATTAAATATATCTCTTATGGAAAGAAGAGGAGTAACACACTGAAATAGGTTATGAAATCAACAGATTCAAATCAAAACTGTTACAAATCTGTTAAAATGATTAGTCTTTTCCCCTATTTCTATGGAGCCAGAGATAATCCTAATCTTTATTCTCATGTCTCAATCTCAATTACCTTCACTTTTACTAGTTTTAACAGTTTCCTCACAACTTCGCAGTTTTTCTACTCTACCTACCTTCCTACATTCTATTGCATATAGTTTTTGCTTGCAAAATATATTTGATTTTTTATAGCTGTTTATCATCCAAATGTATTCAACAATCACTAAATAATTAAGGGATTACTATATGGAGTTCATGGAGTTTAGGGTTCAAATGACATTGAAAGGAAGATGGTAAGATGGAAGATTGAAAATATATCGATAAAATAAGACACAAAAAAGGCGGATGGTATGTAAAGACCAGAAATGTGTAAGTATAAGCAGAAACAAAATATTTTGGTATTTGTTGTGTGGAATATCAATAGGTTGTACAGGAATTTGTTAGATGTGACAGTGTGGAACATTGGTAGTGCCCATAAGCCTCTGCACTAGTTAGGCAGGCCTGTCTTTTCTTTTCAAAATCATTACCTGTCAAAGTAAGGTTTTTCCGTTTTCCATACTTTCTCCACATTTCTTTCCTCAGTTCCTCTTCTTCCTTTAGCCTTTCCTCCTGTCTCCTGATTCTTTCACTTCTCAATTGCAGTCTCCATGGTGTGATTCGTGCCATGGGGAACTTTAGAGTGCCTATTGTTGTGCCTAAAAAATCATATACTACCACTGCAAAGTTGAATAAAAAGTAATGGAAATACAGTGTGAATTCAATTGAATTTGAAACTCTGGTTGGATATGATGCACAATCAGCTTGCTAACAGTTTAACTGGTTACATACAGTTATCATATGCAAGGTCTAGGATTGTGCTTCTTAGGTCTTAAAGACCAAAGTCACATTTAAAGTCAGACCTGGCAGTGTTAGTTTACCTGGCCATTTGGAAGTGGTTGCCCTGTGAATCAGATTCCTTGCCTTGGTTTGGCACATGTCTGATGATAACAGACTGTTAAACAATGTAGATTTGCCAACATTGGTACACCCTACCAGATACACATTACCTGTAAGATACAACTTCTGATTAGAAAAGGGCAGGAAATGACACAAACATGGGTGAAAGTTGTAAATAATGAAAACATAAAGCTTGCCATCACTCATCACATTTAGATCATATGAAAAAAAAAAAACAAAAAACAAGTAAAATGAAGACTGCAAATCCTAAATTCAGGTATAATCCTGAAAATTTTACCCATGCACAATTCCAATCTAGAGACTATTTCCCATGATTGATCTACTTGTTAGTCTGAAATACAATTATACTAATCAACTGCTTTCAAATACTGTTTTTCAGTCTGGGTTTAATGGGATGGAGGAGTGGGATTGATTGTTAATTTTTGTCTCCTCTGCCTATATTGATTTTGTACAGCTTCCTGCTGGCAAAATTTCTGGAAAAATAATGACAAACCCAAAAACATATTTAGTGCAATTTGACTTTGATATCTTTTGACATTCAAACCACAACATCTGTATTATATTACTTATCAAAGAGCAAACTGCTCACTATCCTGAAGGTAAAACCTAAAACATTTTACTTTTTTTATGAAAATGTGCAAACGTGCTTGCCCTAAATTGATACCTCTTTTCATGCTTTTTTTCTTTTTGGGAAAGTATACCCAATCTTCCCCAGATCAGCCACCCTCCTCCCTGGCCTGGGTTACTGATGACAACAGACAGAAAACAAAAAAACAAAACAAAAAAAAAAAAAAAATGCCCTAGTGAAATGATATGAGATTTTGTATTCTTACCATCAGTTCCCCATTTGTTCATGATCAAGCTGACCAGTCCTTCCACACCATAACCTGTCTTTGCACTTATCAGCCTTGTATGAAGAATGGTTCCCTCACTAAGTCCAGCTTTTCTAATATGGCGCTTAAGTGATGCCTCAATTCTCTCGAACCACCCAAAATAGTCCCGTGGCAATAAGTCAACTTTATTGCCCAGTACAATCAACTCATGTTGATTGCCAATGTGATCCCATAAATTATCAATAAAGCTATTGGAGAGGTCTAATAAATCTACCAATAATATCACCAGAGATGTTTTCTGAGTTTTGAGTTCTGAGATGATCTGTGGATATTCTTTGGGGGAAACTTGGACATTCAAAGCCAAATTAAAGTGTGTCATCATATGACAGCGCTGACAGTGGGCAGCTTTCCTTTCTTCTGGTTTCAACTGTTTATATCTCTGACTGGGCATGTAGCCTGGAACCCCAGGGTCCTGACAGTGCAGAAGTGCACCACACCCTGTGCAAGGCACATCACTGATGGGTTCTTCTGGATCTGGTCCTCCATATAATTTGCTTTTGTTTGATCTTTTAGGGTAAACTGAGTCATCAATCTGTATTGATTCTGTATAATCTTCTTCTTGCATTATTTCTGGAGCTTGTTCCAACTCTCTAATCTCTTTTTTAAGTTCTCTCAGCTCTTCTCGCTGGTATTCTAATTTGATTTTTTTTACTTCAGGATCTATCTGTTGTTCATTATCATCCTGAAAAGACAAAATGTTATTAAAACTTTGATTCTGCTACACTTTAGTCACAAGTTGCAAGGCATGAAATATGCGCATCAACCATTGATAAAATACTCCACTGAAACTCCACTTGGACTGCATTTTGATACTTTTCCATTACTAGTAATGTCCAATGTGCATTTAACCATTTCATTTCTTTTAAAATATAAAACAGTATAGCCTAATGCATTTTCCAGTTTAATTATTTATTTATTATTTGGCCCAAACTAAAATTCACTACCAATTATGGACCAAAATAAATAAGTCTTGAATTTTAATTGCAAAATTTTTTGACAGTCAAATGATTCACTTCATTTTTAACACAGCATGCTGAATTCATATGCCAATGTAATTGAGCATTAAGCTAATTTACTCTGATGAAAAGGTGCACTACAATAGTGCAAACACTACAGAATCTTGTACAATCTAAAATAAGTAAAAATGTCAAAAAGAAAAAGGCTTCCTTGTTTCAGTCATACACTTATGGGGCAATGTTGCCAAAATGACTTTTGAAAAATTATTCAAACTGATTTTTGACTAGAACTTGCATTTTTTCCAAACCAAAGACACTCTGTAGTTTCAAGAAAAACAAAAAGTATGCTTGGACAGTAACAGGTATTGGATACCGGTACCATGATGATGGCCACAGTAAAGACATTTCTAAAACTTTGGTTCCTCTAAATCTACACATCTGTAGATTGGATGCATACATACATCTGCAATACCCTTCTCTCCTTTAAGACCTTTGAATCTTCCATCCTCCAATATAACATCTGGCATATAACTTGCATAGGATTCTTGGGATTTCTCTAATTTCATTCTTGCTATCAGGGGCAATGTCTCAACAGGATCTGACATTTGTAATGGTGGATTCCGCTTCATCTTTTTCTCATTCTCCGCTTCGATAATCTTTTTCACCCAAATTCTTGGCTTCATTTTTATTCTGGGGTTTTTGGTTGCATTTCTCTTAGAACCATGTGAATATGGAATAGCTGTGCTGAGAAAGTGAAAGTCTGCAGACCATAGAGCCTGAAATATACACAAAATAGCATGTATACATTGAACTAAAAAAAGTTATCAAAATAGGCATGCCTGCCAAAATAGGTTTATCTGGTGATAAAA
>NW_019776163.1:37555-99091 GCF_001039355.2 Lingula anatina | reverse complement strand
GCTAAACGATAATTAATTACCCCCTAGCAATTTCTGTAAGCGTTACAGACATCTAAGCCGCTTAAGTTGATTGCAATTTAGCGAGAACCCCCCTCGGCGATAGATCGATCCACAGTCAGTACCATAGGGTCTGGGAATGATCCCAGCGCGCTAAGTTTCACCCTCATTGCTAAAAAGGTTAGCCCCACCTCCCACAGATTTTCGCACGTTTTCTAGTTTAATATGACGTCACGCAGTGCCGAGAGCCTCATTTTAGGCTGTCACATATGATTCTATTAAACCAATTCAGTCAGGCTGCAAGTGGAACCTCTCTTTGGGCGTGCCGGCAGGGTGAAATTAACGGTTTCATGGATATCTTTAAAGCTTTAACAAATGTAACAATCTTCAATACACCCATACACGAAAAAGCATGAAAAGTTTAGAAAATGCACAAATGAGAACATTTTCCAAAGCACTCCGGGAGGGAAACCTGAAACTACGAAACTGGACAGCAACACGAAAAGAAAGCCACAAAGTGCAGAAGGAGTGCACAGTAAATGTGTTGAACTCTATATCCTAACTCTAAAACTAAATCTAAAGTGAAAAATATACATCCAATGAAAATGGTGACACTACCTGGAAATAGAAGGAGAACAATTGGTGGCAGGGATGGAATCACGACCTACTTTCAGCTACAATCCAACTGAACTGTTGGTCTACATAGTATATTATATAGTCCAAATCAGTTGGCTATTCACTGAATGTAAGTGGATATTGCAATCAGAAAAATGCAAATAAACAAGACCTAACATCCTTTTGTACGTAAATCCATAAAAAACAGTTAATTCTTTCATGTTTTTTTCCCTTTTTTGTCTGTATAGATTGCATAACAGCCGCTTTCATCAACGTACCAGTAAATCAAGTGCAATATGTTTTGTTAAGGATGTTAGGTCTCAAGTGAAGTGAAGTGAAGTGCAGTGGGTCAAAAAGATGGGATGTGAAACGGGGGAACATCACTTGGGACTCTACAAAAACCAACGCAGTGCAATGGCGGCTCGGGCTGGCTACTCTGGCAACGGCAGTGGATGTTGTCACTCATCTTACCATCCACGTCGATATCATCAGCCCATTCCTTCAGCTGGTCGGGCTTCAGCTGTCTGCCTAAGGATCTGAACACATTACCCAATTCTTTGATGGAAATCTTGCCGCAATCCTTTTTGTCGAACAACTTGAATGCCGCCCTGGCGTCTGTAAAATGCGCCCTTGTCATGTAAGAACGGTGTTAAATACTTCAAAAACGCATCAATATTTTGCGACTTGGGCCACCAGCAGAATCCCAAACTCTATCGCCAATACCAGTTTTTTTATTGTACAAACCAAGTGTTAAAATCAATTTCTTGTGGCAATTGTATTGTATGTTTCAGGATAGATGGATGGATATGGAAAGCTGGTGACCCTGTCAATAACTCTACAAAGTCTTCAACAATATAAAACTGTGGAAAACTTTGCACCCCAAACAGAAGATTGTACATCTTTTTAAGCAGCGCTTTCGAAAGGGTAAGAAAGGGTAATTTCCATGTTCATATCTTGTTTTTTCTCGATCTTAAGTGTAGTCTACACAAAATGCTAAAACAGTATACAAAATCACCCTCGGATATACGCCACTAAAAGATGTATTACCCTCTGTTAATTCCTTAACTACGATCTGTCTTACCATCCAAGTCTACCTCGGCTGCGAACGCCCTCAGCTGCTCAGCCGTCAGCGCGCGCCCAACGCTTCTGAACACATTACCAAGCTCCTTCAGGGAAATCCTGCCTACATCTTTCTTATCAAACAGTTTGAATGCTTCGCGCGCGTCTAAACAGTGAGAAAAAAGGTGCATCAGAGACATGATATTGCAAGTGAGTGTGACCGTGCAGAATTAGATGCCGATGCCAAGCGCTGGTGACCATTGCAAAAGCTGCTGTTGCTGTGAGAAGCTTTACTTGTTAACAGTACTAGTAAGAGCTGATGGTGCCAATTCTTACTGATTATAGATGAGAAAGGTCGTGCTTTTTTAAGTATCTGATATTGGATAAAAAGTTATATTAACGTTAGATTAAAGTCAAGAATTAGGTGGGCTGAACTTGCGAATTTAGTACTTTAGTATGGTTATGCATAATTAATTCTCATAATCTTTTAGCTGTTATTTCATTCTATTGGCTCTTAAATGTTGGCTGTTTATTGAAAACCTTTTTTGCTGTTAGGCTTCAAGTCATTTAAAACTAGGAGGCCTTATACTCCTGTGCATACATGGATTACCGCTATAATACGCAGAAACCAAATATGCACGGAAATCTTTAGGTGCCATTATATATATTGAGCATTTTATGCGCACCAATATGCAGTTTGAAAAAAAAAGGTAGGCTAGAAGTAGACATGCTATCTGTAACTTCCTCCTACGGATCGGGAAGGAAACTGTTAGTTTTTTAAATCAAAATGATATATACAAGATTTTCAAGCACAAGACCATATTGAGTGAATGTTGTTAGTCATCCAGTCAAATAAGAATGATAAATATGAATAACTCTGATACTGGAACTTGCATTTAGCAACCGACCGACGAGACCTTTCATTAGGTAAATGGCCTGGATAAATTGGTCACATAATCTATTGCCATAGACTATGTTCTGTCACATTTTCTAAACTTATATTTTAACGGCATACAATGCCTCCTAGACCTCTACATGTAAAAAAATTCTGAAATTTAAATATAATCTCTCACATGTCAGCAAGGTATATCTTATCAAAAGCGGCTGAGTAAATTACCATTTATAAACCCATTTTCAGCTCTTAATTTATAATATTTTTCTTATTTCGGGAGTGGGTGAAATATGAAAAACTTAGAACTCAGAAAGCGGTTTCTATTTCGTTATTCTTGGATGGTAAGAAATATGTGGTGCACCTTAGGGAGAAAAGTATTGACATTTTTAGAAAAATAAAGCCGATGTAATATAAAGTTCAAACTCTTATTGAGTGACTTAAAAAGTAACCATTGCCACCGCTTGGCCCTCTGAAGACCTCTACATGCACTGTAAGCAAAAGAAATACCCAATTCCATTTTAAGACAAACTAAAAAAGCTTTTAGTTATTTCACAGCTTCATGTATTGGTACATAGCATGCCAGTGGTCTGTCAAAATGTTTTTTCTTGTTTTTTGTTAGAGATGGGAAAGTCCTTTTTCGAGGTTTGATCATGATATGGATCTCAACGTCAATAGGATAATATATTTAAAGCAAACAATTCGATTGACTTTTAATGGTTCATTTAGTGGAAAATGCAGGGATCGCGTCGACCTCCACCCCACCCCTCTCTCATACATATTTTATGCACATGTAGACCTACAAGGATTAATGTCAGGTTAGGATGAGGTACCATTTTCACGTGCAAAGAGCGCCATTTATTAGACTAACCAGCCACAACCACAACATATTCACTGTATATACTGCAAGCGCATGCACTCAGCGATTTAATCTTAACAACAGAGTACGGCTAAACGCAGTACTAGCGTAATTGATCTTTAAAATATCAGATAATCAAACTTTACAATTTAGACAATAAAGTATATATCTTCTGATAAAAAACATTACCTAATCCTAATTAATGACACGGCACTAATATGAATAAATATAAAATCTTTTTTTTTCAAATAGTCGGTGCACTTTGTCTAATATAAGTACGGTATTTATAAGCCCACTAAGATAGCGCTGGTTGCGGTGTAATACGAGCCAGACGTGCGCCGTATTAGGGGAGCAGAAACATCTGCTTCTACACCTGAATCATATCGCCTAGCTCCTTAAATGGCAGCCGCCCAGGTCAAAGTTAATATAAAGTTCCTTCTGCTTTGGGGAGAGGAGCGGATTATTACGTATTATATATATATAAAAAAGAATATAAGTTTTAAAAAGCTTTGACGTGTCATACAGCTAATATGTTTCGACAGTGCAAATGTCATAAAAGTGATTTAACCTTAAAATAAATAATTGTTTTATATGTATAATTTAGAATGTTTACATCCATCAACAAAACGGTCTTTTATTTTTAACCACTAGAGAGCATCAACATAGATCTACATGAAAATAACCTTACCGTTCTTTTCTATCTCGTTCAGAGTTCTTTTATGTTCGCAGGGTTCCTAGTGGCAAGAAATAAAGAAAGCAGTCAAAATATAATTAGAAAAACGAAACATTCCAAAACACGATAAACTAAAAAAAAGAACATTGTACTTTAAAGCAGTTGTACTCAAAATAAAACCATATTATTGTTTAAATTCCCTTTCCATGGATTCAAATTCTTAACGCGGTTACTATAAAAAAGCAGTGCTTAACAGTGAGAAGAAGACGGAAAGCTTGAGGAAACGCCTGTTATCTGGTATAAAGCAACCTACCTAGAAGCCAGGACACTTACCCCCATGTTTCTTTTCTTTCCTGCGTATACGCACTCGCAACCTTTACTTCCCAAGTACTCTAGGGAAATTAAGAAGATAAATGAGAATGCAGCGAGTAACTACATTAGATTATTTTAAAAAATCGTTGCTTTTTTGTGCAGGATGCAGTAAATGGAGGTAACTCACCAGTTTAATGCGGCGGCTCTGAACTCCTGGTAATGGCTGACGGTTTGTATCTTACACCTGCAATGCAGCAGCAACTGGGACATTCCAGGCAACAGGCGGCGCCACTGGCTGTTTATAAATAGACTAGAGAGAAGCAGTCGTTCATCTTGCCCAATTAAAATCACTGTTAAATTTCCTCAGGAAATTATTGCAAGGGAGTTCGTGTAAAAACTGTACAAACAGGGGTGATATATACTAGTTCGGATATACTCTCCTCAAACGAAGGGCGATAATGTGAGTTGGGGGATGAAAATTAAAAGTTTCTGTTTTAATCCATGCTCCCAGGACCAACCATGTTTGAGGCACTGATAATAAGAGCGCAGCTATTCATAATGAGGTAGAAGCTTCAATTATTTTCAATCAAACTAATGCTTTTTCTAATTGGTAATCACTTTTTAAACTGGTGGCTTGTAAAAAGTAGAAAAAAGTTATGATAATTCGTTATTCGAAAAATTACAGTTGGCTGACTTTCCTGATGCCTTTTCTGGTACGTATCAGACGTCACTTTTTCGAGTTCCGGACCCAAAACTACTTTTGAATTCTACGATTTCCATTTTTTTATAGATCACAGTTAGGCCAGACAAAATTGATGAGTTGGTTAACGAGCGCGACTGACCTCAATTCTGAGGGTAATCTGAATGTTTTTCGCACAATTTTTTTCAAATGTAGAAATATATAAGTTTGATAAATCGGCCACACTTAAAATCAATCCAGGTAAAAACCTAAATGCTGATGTTTTTATTCTCTAAAATTCCTCATATTGCCACATTGTACATGTAGGTATGACGTTTCTCTTTTCCTTTACAACCTTATTTGAGATAATTAATGAATAAAAATATATGTAATAACGACTGACCCTTAACCTAAGCTGCTATGTTTATATGCTTAAGAAACAAATCAAAAACAAATATTAAAATTTTTTGTTTGGCTTTGCGTGCATTTCCTGGGTTTTCACTTCATTACATTACATTATCTAAGATGCTTATATCCAATCCTATTCCATGAAACGGATATTTGACTTTGTTGAAGTATTTTACGATTTTTTTATCAGCCTTTTTTTGCATTTGAATCTACACCTGTTTATTGCTGTCTACATACAGAATTGACAGCCTGCAACAGTTGCTACCTCCTAATTACGCAAGAGGAGCATGAAAGTACGGAAATAGTCCCCAGATCTTATAATTTTCAATTAGGCACACAACATGAAAGGGGAAGTACAGAAATAGTTCAAGGACCAGTGCTTTTAATTGGGTATCAGTATTTTACGAATTCTTCTGTTAATTACAGAAATATACCGTTTCATTACACCATCATATCATTATATCACGTTCACCGATTACAATTGATTTTATGATTATTGATTAATATGTCAGTTTCCTTGTATCGCACCTCGATCTGTAAAATTCAATTAGTCTTATTACAAAAATATCTATGTGTCTTTTCCACAATTGCAACAAATAACTGATCCACGAGTTGTGGTTGCGGATATTCAGTCTTATTCTTACTTTTTCTGTTGATTACAGCGATAGTATGGCTTCTGTCAGAGTGAACTTGTTTTCGATAGCAATTAACCTATAAAAATATTGATCATCTCCTTGATGGATATGCCCCTCACAGAAATTGCAAATGTTCGTGACAACACCGACTCAAAAAATCCTTGGGGAATTTTTTCATCAAAAAACGTAAGCGACGAGGAGGGATTCAATGAGAATAGTCTTCCCTGCGTTGTAAAATTAATCAAATTTGTTGACCAGAAGTCGTGATTGGAACAAGTGCACGTCAACAGTTTCACGGGATGTTTTGGCTTATTTCACCTTGTCACAACATAACGAACTACGTAATCAAACAACGTGATGAATACCAATACGTAATTTGAAGATGACCTTGAAATAGTTTTTGATTTTCGACTCCCCATCTTGCTCCTTCTCCCCATCTGGCTCCAGCCATCATTCCAAGGGGGATAACTAACGTTAGTAGGAGATGTTCGGCCATCAGTCAAATGGTCTTCTGGCAGCTGTCCTCGGACTTGCTGGTGTCACCGTTGTAATTTACAGCGCATTTGGTAGGTAATATGGGCTGTCCAGCAGAGAGGTAATTTTCTCATCTTTGTCATTTGACGAGCACTGTAAAGTCATTTAAAACATGACAAGTGAAACAAAGCAATGCAAAGAAAACGAGCACCAAATTGCCTGTTGCACAATATCTGTTAAGTCATTTTCATATCATATCATGATAATTTTAGACGTATTATACCAAAGAAAGCGGCAGAGCATCCACATGTGCACACATTGTATCCCACCTGTTACTGCAAACAACAGCAATGATGAAAAAAGAATCGATGAAAAGGTGTGTGTTCAAGCAGTTTATCAAATAGTGTAAAATATGTCCTTTCGATAATTAAATGCTCTCTATTGCCTTTATTAACTACATGTAGCATGTATCTCTCTAAGGCTTGTAATTACGTATTATCATAGATGTGCCATATTAGCTTAATGGTTTCATTAAGACCTAGGAAGGTGATTTTGCCGACGAAGCAGAAAATGAGAGAGGGTAGTAAAATGCCAGATGAATAATCATTATTTTATTAATATTAAAGGTACCTTTGTGGCATCGCGTCTCAGCGGACTGGAGGGCAAAAATTCTAAATCGAATTCGTCGTGTAAAAGACAGGTGTTTGAAACACAGAATTGCCAAACCTCTGAGTCGCAACATGTTGTCCAATCTGTATGTGGACGACAGACATGGCATCATCTTTTGCTCTGTGCCAAAGGTCGCTTGCAGCAATTGGAAATTAATTCTGTTGATTCTTTCCGCAGACGTCAGTCCACTGGATTATGAGAAAATCCCCCTGGCGTCTGTTCATAGTGGGGAGTTTTCAAAACACGTGAAACTTTTGAAAACACACACTCTTTATGGAATACAGTATCGACTAAATCACTACTTCAAGTTCTTCTTTGTAAGGCATCCCCTGGAAAGAATTCTGTCCGCCTACAGGGATAAATTGGAATCCGCAAAACCGTCTACGTACTATCCGTCCGTGGTTGGTACTAAAATCCTCCAACGATACAGAGAGCACCCTACGCAAAGAAAATTGCGAACCGGGACGAGTGTCACTTTCAGTGAATTCCTATTGTTCATCAGAGATGAAAACCTCAATGGACACAGTTTTGACGTTCACTGGAAAGAATTTTTTCATCTTTGTCATCCATGTTCCATACAATATGACGTTATTGGACATTATGAAACACTAGCGGACGATTCAGAGAACATACTACGTTTATTAGGTGCGGGCGACAGGATACGATTCCCGGACTATCATGGTGGTAAAATCCACGTGAACACCAGCAGCTCTGTAGGCGGTTATTACAAAGACATTGATATAAAATTACTGAAACAAGTTTGGAAAATTTACAGACGAGATGGGGACATGTTTGGATACAGATTTGATGATTTCTTGATTAATCATTTAAACCGCACTGTTTAATTTTAATGATGAACAAAATTTATGCGAATTAGATACGCAATCATAGACGATTTTGTGGAAAAAATAGCCCCTACTATACTTGACTTTGTTACTCAATTCTTTTTCATTTAATTTTATTTTAAAAAGTTGTTGCTAAAATAATGAACTCAACGGTGACGAGCTTAGATGATGTTCTTAATCAGTGATTCTGTCCAAGGCCATTAACCAACGTAAGCGCCAATACATGACGAATTTTTGCTTCATGCCCTTTGTCATCAATAAAATCTAATTCACTTTAAAGGAACAGAATATGGACTTTTGTGATGTACAACTAAACTGGACTGACATTTTACAGGGCATATTGTTCGTCACCAATGTTTTTTTTTTTTTAGATTGGCATGGGCGCTTTTTACTGATTTTTGAAAAAGTGATTGCTTTGACAGCTAAAACATTCGATGTAAGCTGTAATTTTATACAAGTCCGCTACGACTGAAGATGCAAATATAAATCGCCCATGGTCAATTAAAGATAGTCTTTATGGAATTTTCCTCGAAAAGTTTTCTCCAATTTACGCATCATGCTCCACCCATCAAACAACTTGAAATCGATGTTTTATAATTAAGAGAATGTTTGAGTTATTATAATAAAAAGCATATCTAACGTTACATTAAAATCATCCATTATCAGATATTCAGACCGATAACAGATAAAGCTATCATGGAAATAATTTACTGTTAAAATGATAATAAGGATAAAAAGGAGATATATTGACTTAAATATACAAACAAACAAACAAAAAAAAAAAAAAAAAAAAAAAATTCATTTACTACATAATTTTATTTTTATCATTTAGCACATACATATATGTGTATTGAGCTTGTCTTGTGATGAAAATATTGTTTTTAACAATATTTGCACTTTCTTTTCTTTAATATCAAAACGATCAATATATCACTTGTTGTGTGTATCCTGCGGACTGTATAGATGAAAGCTTTTCAAGATAGTAGAGCTTTTCAAAGCAAATTGCAATGTATTAAAGCTCCCTTTTTCAACATTACACAGTAAAAGTAATATCTCCATTTTGAGAGAATCCTTAAAACAACTTTTCATTATGTGATACAAGTAAAATAATCAAATCTTATTAATCTTGTGACTTGAAAAATTAAAATGTAATAGAGAAATTAAGTGCAAGGACGCTGACATTCTCAATGCCAATGAAGCATCCTATGTCAGAAATCTAAAAAAAATGTCTTATTGAAATTGCTAAATCACACTGACATTTCAGATTAAGATAACTTCTTTCTTATCAGCCTTTTATTCTTCCTCCAATCTAAAACAAGCCCAGAAAGATGATTCATCGTCTTGAAGAGTTAGTTTCAAATCTGAAAAATAAATAAATAAATAAATAAATAAATAAATAAATAAAAAATAGAAAAAATGCAATCCAAAGTATTATTATATTTTTGTGTTGTACACATTTTCAGTTATTTATATATATTTCATACAGCAAATATGTAATAACATCAACCTGATACTAAAATAAAAGCAAAATGAATTTAGTTATTCAAGTTACTTTTTTGTGCATATCAAAATTAGGCATTGCACACGTTCCTCTACAACTTACCCTCCAAATCAAAACCAGTGCCTGGAACCAAATGAAAAGGTCTTCCTACAGATTCTGGTGAAGATTCAGTACATGATGACAGATACCAAGAATCCTCCTCCAGGAATTCTGAAGCATATTCACAACTATCACAGCGAAGACAGAAATGTGGAGAACCATCAGGGCCTCGTGGATAGGCTTCATCTTCGTCTCTATTATGGGTTCTTATTGCACCAGCATGGTATTCGGGACGATCCCGTGTCCAAATGTAATGGTCTGGTTCATACTTGGACATTATCTGCAGATGACATTACATTCAGTTCAGTGGCACAGATCCATTATAATGAAACCATTATATAATCATTTATTGAAAAGAATAAGGCAAAAAAAAAAATACCATATTAATTGTTAAAATTATCAATATCTAATGGGATTTAGGTCAATATGAAATCTAAAAATTGGTGTTGGTATAAGATAAAAAAGAGAGAAGTGAACAATATATACATATATAATAAATTTAACAATGAGCCAAACATATACTAACTTCCTCGCATGTTTGCTTGCTAACAACTGCTCTATATTCCATTTTCTTCCAAAGTTTGTCCCTATTTTTGAGAAAATTTGGGTACTTATTCTTCCATGTCTTCCCAAGAGCCCATGGAAAAATTTCATATTTCCAATCTTCATCATCTTCTTCCATATCATTTGCTAGGTATCTGTAGATAATAACATATCATGCTCAAATTAATAGGCGCATTTTAGAATGTTTTTTTTTTTTCAATAAAATAACAAATGTGTATTTGAGGGAGATAACTTACAATGCAATGAAGAAATTCATTCTGCTGTATTCTTTTGTAGCCAATCCAGCTCGTTTGAAGAAGGCAAAAACCATTGCCAATAAATACTGAAAAAGAAATATAAAATTTTTTCAAGGACAAAAATCTTGGAATTTTTAAAATAACAACAAGTCCATGTTTAATTATTTTTTAAAACATATATTACAAACTTTATAATGTAAAAAAAAAAAGAAAAAAAATCTATATTTGGTCAAAATCGATCAATTATCAGGCATCAATGTGTAAACTGACCTTGTCTGATATCCTCAAACATCTGTCTCGGGCAAGAAATTCGGTTATCACTTCATCTTCTGTAACATTACAAACAAATGGAAATGGACAATCAGATAACAAAATGAGATAAATGTTATAAGAATTAGAATGAAGTCACCATTAAATTTTATATTAAAGACCCTTCCCTCCAACTTCCGTGAATTGACATCTTAATCCCCTTTCAGCCAGTAACAAACTGATTACATAATATTACATTTAACTTCTTTAAATTCTTGAATATATATATTTTTTGAGCAAATCTTATTACCCAATAACTGGAAAAATGATTGTATTTCCTTGCTTTTTACAATTAAAATTGGCCTCTTTGGTTTCTTTGCTGGACTTAACACATTTTCCTTTTCTGAAACCAAATCATGGTCCTTGGGAGATTTTGGCCTCGCCCTCTTGTTTTGAGTTTGCGACGAACTTTTTGATGATATCAGGTTGTCATTAGAAATATATTCATGCAGCTCTATCCGAGTTTCCCCTTCAAGTTCAACTTCACGCTGTCCAGCTTTCCCGTTGCTCTTAAAATCCATTAATCCCATCATCTATTCTTCGAACTTAATTGCAAAGTGACAGCGGAAAAGCTCTAACCAGCACAAGAAACTCGATACATAGCCAGCAAATTTTATGTCTGCAATCGCAGACAGCGAAAATCCAAATGACACATGACGACAAACACGTTTTGAGTGTCAAACTTCTGCTCGTGCAGAAAAAGGTCGTCTGCTGCCAAACTGGATAGCTTCTCTTCACTTTCTTCACCATCTTAAAAAAATAATTGTAACATTTTATCTACAGAACTGTGAAATATACTATGATAAATCACCATCGATGTCTAAATATTAATTCATCATTTAAAAAATGATATTTTAGACAAATATTGCACTTTGCAGGAACTTCCTCATTCAATTTGCCGCGAGAGGTCATTTTATTGATTTGGACCAATCGCAATGGGCCACGGACTCGACTCCCATATTTGGAGCACTTGACCTTAGAGGCAGCCATATTGGATTTTCCCAAACGGGGAGATCACAGTAGTCATGAAAATGAGGGCTGTTTTGCTGACTGCGGCAAGCTTTATGCTCACAGGAATAGTAATTGGAAATGCATATTTACAGAAGAAACAGTTTTACCCCTCTGTTGTGTACATAACAAAGTCTAGTCCAAGTATGGCGGTAAGTATTAAACATAAACAGTACACTACCGGCCGTGAGTACAACTGAAATGACACTGACATTGACAACATCTGCAACCATTTGTGCTACGTTTACTTACTAAATAGTTCACTGTAATACTTTCATACATGAAAGAAAGTATCATGTCATCTGATGATATTTATGTTTGAAGTGTGTCTCACAATTTTAATAGATTTGTAGTAAAATTAACATTGCCAAGTATTCACAAAGAATACATTCCGAAAAATGTCATTGAAATTATTCCTTCTAAGGACCCTTTCCCAATGCAACTATTTTCTATGTGGATTTATACAACTCTGCAGGGACTCCTGAATGCAATCCTATTAACTGAGTGACGCACCTCCTGGAACAGGTACAGGGTAATTAACTTTTGTGTGCATTTAGTGGCACCCAAAATGATAAGTATAACTAATTATAAGTTAATCACTCTTTACCTGTTCAAGGAAGTGTGTCACTGAATTAATAAGATTTCATGCAGCAAGAGTCCCCGCAGAGTCTGGTCTATCGACGTAGAACAATAGTGTTTATGGGAATGTACCCTTAGTTATCATGTCTGTCAAACTTAGATCTATATTTTGAACTTCAATTAGGTATTTTGGTTTCATTTTAAAAATTATTTTGAAAAAAAAATTGATTTGACAGTTATAAGTATAATACACATCTGAGACCTACCCATTTTATGTTTTTTGGGTGTTTTTAACTACTCAGTTTTGTAGACTTTGAATTGATTCATGACAAATGTTATTATTAGCATACATTATTTTATCATTTATATCATCTCTTGCTTTTCCAGGTGCTGTATATACAGGCATTTGTATTTGTCATCCTTATGGGAAAACTGATGAGGAAGATTTTCTTTGGACAGCTCAGGCCAGCAGAAATGGAGGTATATTATATAGTTTATTTTTTGTGATCATCATATACCAGTCCATGCAGGTATTCCCCCAGGTGTTTTCCCCTGTCTACAAATTTATTTATAATATGGTGTAACATGTACTGTACAGACATGAGCTTTTTAGGCAAAAACGCGGAATCCCGCATTTTTTAATTCAATTCTGATGGTTCTAGAAATTTGTCAATATCAGCAATAAAATAGTTGTTGGGTCCCATGATAAATGTTCAAAGTTTTTTTTTTTAACCTACTAGTAGGCTCAAGTCTGACTGTATAAATGTAAAATTCTTGTTTAAACCAAATCAGCTGTCAGCATGGGTGTTTGAATTCTTTCATACTGGTAATTTGCAACTGTTATTTGTGGTTATAGTGACCATAGAATGAACTGATTTATATTTGTACTTCTCATTGTAGCATTTAATTGAGCGCTCCTGGTATGCAGTGACAGAGACATGTCTAGCTTTCACAGTATTCAGAGATGATTTCAGTCCACGGTTTGTGGCATTATTCACGCTATTACTTTTCCTCAAGTGTTTCCACTGGCTGGGAGAAGACAGAGTAGATTATGTAAGTAGAAATAAGTGTTTTTCTAGTAATTGGGAAAACAAATCCATGATGTTTTAATTGAAGGCGTACAATATTACGAGAAAAATCTAAGGAGATAAATAATAGAAGAATCTAAGAAGAGAAAGATTCACCCCCTTTTAGAAACTCAGGGATTGTCTTGCCTAGGCATTAGTCTAGTGATCTTGTACTCACACATTCTCTCTCTCTCTCATTCATGTACATTCCAACTACTATTTCAGATGGAACGAAGTCCAATTATATCTTGGTTATTTCATATCAGATGCTTAGGTATGTGGGTATCTGTATTGTTTGGTTTATTCACTTTTTTTTAAGTATGATTGAATGATATTTCAGATGGATTGCTTTAAATATCATTTTCATGATTTTAAAAGATAAACCATATTTATAAGACTTACATATTCTGGAGAGGGCTGTTTAATGCCTTTCAATATATTTATATAATTCTTAAAGAACAGATGATTCTGCAAGATTTTAAAATGTATTTACTCATTAATGCTGTTTTTCTAGCTTTGCTGTTGGTGTTGAGTTCCATAGACCTGTATTTTGTCAACCATGCCTACTACAGTACTTTGATCAAGGGAGCATCAGTGCAGCTTGTCTTTGGTTTTGAGGTAGATATATGGTTTGTATGAACTCCAACAGATTTAATAAACTGTGACAGATTTCCTGAATGAATAGAATTTGTCATTTCAACATGGATTAGCTTTATGCATGACAATTGCTTCATTAATTTATTAGTTACTACAACCTAAGTGGTGTAATTATATTGAAATGCTTCATATCATATGAAGTTAAAACCAGTTCACTTTTTATTTGCAGTATGCCATCCTGTTCACCTTGGTATTAACAGTCTTCATAAAGTATATTTTACATACAGTAGATGTTCAAAGTGAAAATCCATGGGAAAATAAAGCAGTTTATCTTCTTTACTCAGATCTAGGGATGGGTAAGTTTGGTTTCAAGATTTTTAGAAATTTTGTGTGGTTATTTTAGGGCAGTAGCACAATTGGAAAAGCTGATGTGGTTGAAAGCTTTTATTTATATGAACTTATATCCAATAAGATAATCAAAGGAGAGACAACAAGACAAGAAACACAAAGTTACCTATTCATTATCCTGAGCTAAACGTGTTTTTTTAACGTTTTCAGGTTTTGTGAGAGTCGTATTGTATATCACTTTCATGATTATAATGATCAAGGTTCATACATTCCCGTTGTTTGCCATCCGACCAATGTACCTTACCATTAGGTGAGTGTTTGTAAGTTTTAACGTAGATAATGATGCAGTTCAATAATGAAGCCAATTCCTTGTAAACGTACAAATGATGTGACCTACTTGTGTAATGAGAGTCATTTAATTTTCATCAGCTTAGACAGTCTATCTGTTTAGACAAATCCAGTATGCGAAATTAAAAAAATTGTAATGTCATTACAAAAGTTCTAATCTAAGTGGTTTGAAATGACACTGAATGAAAGGAAGAGCTGTTGAATATCATTGCTAGTTTGAAGAATAGTCTTGTCAGATTCTTTATTGTGGTTGTTACCTGGGACAACCAGCCCCATTACTCTCTTAAAATAGCACAGTGGAAGATATATGATACTAAGTTTCTTCCTGCATTGATTTCATTGCAGAGCCTTCAAGAAAGCTTTGAATGATGTTATAATGTCCAGGAGAGCCATAAGGAATATGAATACTTTGTAAGCACTTGTTTATACTTTAAAACAATCATATTAATTTTATTTTAATTCAGGCTTACAATTTGTTTAGTGTTTAATAGATGACAATATATATATTTTTTAGTAAATTATTATATGTATATTTGTTTGTATTTGTTTTGTTATAGGTATCCAGATGCTACAGAAGAAGACATCCAGTCAGGAGATAATGTTTGTATAATATGCCGAGAAGAAATGGCAGTCAACTGTAAAAAACTCCCCTGCAACCACATATTTCACACAAGCTGTCTGCGCTCCTGGTTTCAGCGCCAGCAGACATGCCCCACATGCCGCATGGATGTCTTACGATTGCCTGCATCAAGGCAACGAAGCACCCCTCCACAGCAGCCTCAGCAACCACAGCAGCAACCCAACTTGCAGCAGCCTCACTGTAAGAATATAAAAGCATTTCTTTGCTGACTGCTTATTTCAAATTATTTCTATATTAGGATTATTGAAAACAAGCTTTCTATATGACAACTTTTAAAGTCTCAATTAACTTCCATAATTTGATATGTATACCACAGCACTTTCCCCTTTTTCATTGCAGTGGCTGGCCTATTTGGTGGAGCTTTTCCTGGTGCATTCCCAGGCTGGCCTCCAGCTCCAGGACAGGTGCCCCCTCAACCTCCACCTGCAGGTAGGTAATACCAAGCATTATAGTCAGCCTAGCCCCTGACTGCCAACATTTTCTTGGCCTACTCCAGGTGATAAGTATACTGTGTGTTAAGCAGCCTGGCCTCTTAAAACTCCACCTTCTTAAAATTTCTGGCCATGAATTGACCTACTTATCTGCCCTGGTGATATACAGCACAGTTCAGATATTTTTTTGGGGGGTAATGTGAAATGATATCCTTTGGTATTCTCTAAGTTATGCTATTTGAAACTATATGGTGGCATAATAGCTTTTGTGGCAACAATTTTACTTCTGTTGCATCTTTAACTTTGCTGATGACCAGTTTTAATCCACTTCGTTTTTCTTTAAGGAGCCCCCAGTAGTTCAGCTCCACCAAGCACAGCGACACCCTCACCTCCAGGCACGACTGCCCCCAACATGGCGGGAGCTGGGTTCCCTGCAGGCCAGGTGCCACTACAGCCAGGGGCACCTGCCCCACCTCTCCCTGGGTTTATGCCTCCATTCATGCCACCACCACCACCTATGTTTGTACCTGGGATGATGCCGTTTGGTAGGTTGTCTACATTTCATAGCAAAGGTTATGAGGTACCCCCCCCCTCTCTCCAGTTGCTAGAATTATCAGTAGAATGCAATCAGATAAACTTATTCATAATATCAATGCTTACATTTTGGTATCTTTTAAGTATTGTATGTACACTGCATCTTATGAGACAGTGAAAAATTTATATTATAATGGCTCCTTTCTGTTTTCTATTTTCTTGCCTATTTCAGGTATGCCAGTTCCTAGTCCCCCTCCCAACTTTTCAGGTTTAAATGAAGAAGAACTTAGAGCTATGGAGGGGACAGAAAGGCGGCATTTAGAGGCCAGGATACAGCATTTGAGAAGTATCCATACACTGCTAGATGCAGCAGTTGTAATGCTTCAGCAATATACTACTATGGTTAACAATTTAGGGTGAGTTTTGATTGTTGACCAAGGATATTTAAAGTGTTTTGTTTGGAATAGCAATTGGCGTTTTTCCCTTCAGTTGTTGAAACTTTCATGAAAAAAGCCAGGCATCATAATTTTTAATCCCAGGGAACTGGAAGATGGCTTGATCCTTGTAAAAAAAAGGGATACTTATAAAAAGTTATGTATTTATAATACATTTTTTTATTTGCAGAGCCACTGCTCCACCTTCAACAGCAGCTTCTTCAGCCTCCACAACAGTAACACAAAGTCCATCTGTTTCCTCATCATCAAACCTGGTCACTTCCACATCACCATCCACAGACTTCTCTTTACCTAGGCCACTCAAGGACTCTGAGAGGCAATCAAAAATACAAGAAAAAGACTCTAGTAAGGATGAAGGTATGTCCTATTTTTATCAAAAATCAGTTCATATTTTTTGTCCAATCATTGTATTGTTTGATAAGAAAAATATGCTAGTTTTACATAATTCTTGAATTTTGATCAGAGTTTGTTCTTCATTTGCACAGCCTAACTTTTCACTGTTGACTTTTAAGTATTCAGTGTGAAAAAGAAGAAATTAACTGAAACTAAAAAAGGTTTGAATTAATTTTTTTAATTAAACACCACCTGGTGTTTCAGCTATAGGTTGCATTCTGATCTTTTCTTAGCCTCTACTTATATAGGTCGTGTAATTTTCATACACAAATTTTATTATGCTTATCGCATAATTTCAGATGATAGCGCCCTTGGTGCTACTGGATTTAGTCCAGTAAAAAAAGAAGAACTCATTCCTAAATGGGAAGATCCATCTTTGGAGGAAGAGAGTGACGAGATGCACGAGATAAGGAGACGCAGACTACAGAAATTCTCATCACAAACGGACACAGACAAATCAAAAACTAAAATAGATGACTATGATAACTTAGATTGAAACTTTTTTGCACATCTCGGCACTTCTTGTTTGGCCATCTATTTCGGTCTCATGGAAATTGCTATTTTAAATGGCGAGGAGTTAAGTTGTGCAGCGCATTGGTTAATGCCAGTTTCTTTTCTCTGCATGCATGCTGGCAATGCATTCCTTGACTTTCTGGTAAAAAAAGTTCCTATGGGCACTGCATACAGCATTTCTGCATCTTTCACTGATTTAATGGAGATTGGCTCCAGATTTGTTTTTGGCATGTTGTAAGTAGAAGGCGACAAGCCTTGTTATCAGTATTTATATGTATTTCACAAATGGCAGTAATAGATGTAGTTACAAAAGTAGTATCTGTATGTCATTGTATGTGCTGCAGTCATTTCAACAGAAGGGCCTAGTGCTTCTAAAATTTGTAATGACGGTTCAAAACTGAAAAGCCATAAGGGGGTTACTCCCATCATTATTTTTCTCTGTCCTCATCCCATATTTTCAGTTTACATTCAGTTTGTGTTTAATGTGAACCATAGTAAAAAAAAACTATTTTAAAGCCCAATAAGATTAATGCTTTAAGCTGGATGTAAAACGATTAGCATTGCCTCTTAAACTAAGACACTAAATGTGCACTTTTAAAATTTTGAGCAAATTGAGAAATGGTGCTATTTTAACAATTTGTTTTTGAAACCCATAATGGAAAGAGAATAGGTATTCAGTATTTTTTTAATGATGTATATAATGCCAAGTCCCAGCAAACATATTCCATTTAGCTAGACAATGTTATGGAGTATTCAGCAACTCTATCAGCTTAATATATCAGGATTTCATGGACAGAATTGATATTTGCTGGTTAACACATGGTGAAGGGGAAGATAATAAAGAAAAATGAAAAGAGCTTTGATAGTCTTAGTTTCAATATTGGTAAATAATGGAATACAAAATGGGCCTCTACATATTTTTATTGATCATATAAGTTTAAATCCTAACCAAGTTTTAGCCATGAGAAGTTAACCTCAGCTGGCAACTACTTTTACAGAGGCATTTAAGTGATAATGAATTATTTCCAAATTTTCTACCCCTCCCCCTCGGAAAAACAAGACCAAAACCACACTTTCATTTCAAATTTATTTCCAAATACCCCATCAATACAAAGTATGCAACAGACACGGCCATACTATCTGCTGTGTTGTCAGGTGTTCTCAACAAACTACAACATCTACACGTACACAAAATACTACTTGTTCATCAAGTCAGACAAAGGTGACTATTTCTAGCTCTAGTCCTTGTATGGAATATTTCTATGACAGCCAGGACACTAGGTCTTAATGGCCTACACTAGGCCGGGAGCTGGACAGAAGTTTTGGACCTGCTCCAAATATTGCATGTTGGCTTTGTAATGGCCTTAATTTCAATAAAATTTTAAATCAGTTGAAGTGCTGTTAAAAAAACTCAACCAGTTGAGTATTGCCCACTTTTGATAATTTTTCTTGTTGTTGGCCTCTCAAGACTTCTGTTTTTCTACGACCTGTGCATTGGTATCTAATTGGGTATCAGTAACTTGAAAACTACACAACTTTTGATTTACGTTAATTCACTGAATCACCATATCAATCTGAAACTAAATACTGAAAGCAAAGCTCATTTCTTCATTGGAACCTGTCTGCAGAAGAAACAATTTACAAATAAAAAACAATGCCCTTGTTACCCATATGGCACAGCCTGCAATGTGAGCCATGGATGCAGAGTCAAAAGCACCATCATCAAAATGACAATCATGTGTGAGATTCACTTTAACTTGAAAAGAAATGGCATATCCTAAGACCTATGAACAACAGCTAACTAATCAACAAATGCCCACCACCTCAGAACTGCTACTTGCTGTAACAACTGCACTACTGACCCTAACTATCTGGCAACATTTCATGTAGTGACACCTATCGAGGTATCCCAGTGGAAGTATCACCATGGCAACACTTCCATGCAGAGGTCCAAGATGGCACACTCCCTATTTTCCTGTTTACAGAGCCCTGAAATAAGGTTTGATTTCATATTGATTCTAAGCTGTGTGCAGTTATACAACTGGTTCACATCAGTAAACTGGGTGTAAACAGGGCTCATCTTGCAACGTCCCCCAAGTGGCTTGAAAACACACCACTGCTGATTTGAGCAAGATGTACTACATTACTTAACATTAAATAAAACCTTCATATTGCATAGCTTAGCTTCAGTGTTTTGTCCCCACCATCTAGCGGACGAGAACCTTCAAAGCATGTTCAAGGACTTTAAATCACAATAAGATTATGCAAATTAAGATCCATGCACTTCGGAAAACATGAATCTGTAAGGGCAACTTATGAAAACACCAAGCTGGAGATTTCTCTCAATCCAGGATTAAGCGAGTCTATTAGCTTTCCACCAAGAAGTAGTACTAGTGCTTTGTGTGTAGTCCAGGGCTTAAGGCACCATATAATGTCACATGTCCCCTGAGGTCCACACAATCTCGCTAACAAGACACAATGACATCACACACAGCTACATCTCAGTCACAGTGGTTCTGAACGCAGGTTGTCTGTGGTAGTGATAATACTAATAATTATAATAATAAAAAATTTGGTGTGGGAATAATAGTATGAATAATATCATCAGACCTGGCAATTTGCATCAAGCTGATCAAATCCTCTCAGAGGATTGTTGTGGGCATTATGGCCACGTTTGAGTTACACAAACTGTTACTGCACTAATAAAATCTCCCCTTTTCACACCTCTGGTTATGGAGAGCCTTGGATATCTAGGATTATAATGAACGAATGCAAAAATAACTTTGGCTCAGCATTAAGGCAACCTTGCTGGTTGCTGGAACCAAAACAAGGTTTGCCGTAAGTATACATGTACAAAACTTTTGAGCTCTGGTCCACTCGCTCAGCAGATCTAGCTCCTGAAGAGTGGGCAGAATTTGGCCGATTAATTAATTAATTATTACAATTTATTGCAACATCTCTGAATCTTCTGCACTGCATTACATTGGACTATCATGTTAACTTGACCAAATGTGTAAAAACTGGCTAGTATCATATTCCTTAAAAAAGTGGAAATTGTCACTGTACCGGCAGTGTGTCTCACACACACACACAAATATAAGAAAAAAAAAATGCTGATTTATACACCACTAACTGAACAGTATATGTATTGAAAACCAGCTTCAGTTTTTAAATGACATAACAAACACACTAGGACCCCTCTGTAAGTTCCAAAATGCCATACTGAACCAGAACTATGATATGTCTGACCTGGCCATGCCCCGCATTACCAGAGAGAAACCAAACTTCCAAGTATGCAGGGAACAAAGTGCCCTCCCATATTTCAGCAGCTTGCCCCCATTCTATAATATTCCCTCCTATGTGTAGTGAATGCCGTGAGATGACAGCCATTGGACTATGCTGTAACAATAGTAATACACAGCACACCTGTTTCTCCTAAAGCTACATTGACTTTGGTTGTGGATAACTAGAATCATCTACACAATTACGAGTTACTCGGCGTTCAAAAGCAACGGAACAGCTGGCCTTTGGGACTTGCAGAGGGATTGGATATGAATTTAATTTGCTTCTCTTTTACTTCTCTTTCTATCACCCCCAAACTGTTGATATGCTAGGAAACTACTGAAATGGCAGCACAATGGGAATATCTGCAATAAATAGGCTAATGCTACGTAGTACCCTTTTCTGTGTCAGTTATACCAGCACTGCTGTTAACTGTTTATATCTATTACAATAAAACTTACACATCTTAACCATACAGTTAACAGACAAAACAAAGGTATGTAAATATTAAATAATATTGCTGCCATATATTCAACTATGCACACTTGGTTTTAATTTTTCTATCCATTCAAAACTGTTTGAAATGAAAGCAAGCATCTTGCTTGTGTTAAAAACCTTTCTCAAAAATGCAATTCGAATCAAAACGTTGAACATTCACAAAAAATGTAAAACCACAATATCAATGATACTTTGTACACAATGTAACCTGGACTGCAAGATACAAATACTGTAGGTGTTTTTTTTTCTTGCATATCATGAATCAAAGCACAAACAAATGCACACCTATCTCCCCAGTTATATATTGCGCTCATAAAAGCATTTTCTAAATGAGTACAACTTGGATTCTGTAAAATCTTCTCTTTCTTCCATTCAACAAAAGAGTCTAGTGACAAGCTCTTATTTGCTTATATTCAACCAATCATGGAGCTTGTAACAAGTTGCTGCGGACACTGTAACTGTCAAAAAGTACCTCCCTTGTCTCCACTGTCTGAAAACAAAGAGTCAAATGTTTACACAATATTATCTGGAACAAATATTTGGCATGTTCAACTTCAAATTCTCCAGAACTTTTTTTAGAAAAAGGATAAATGAAAAAATTAACTGTTTCATATTTGATCTTATAGACCACTATTTGCACATTTTAAAATACCATGGATCAAGTGGAACATTAAAAAAAAAAGAAAAAAAAATCCTTACAACTAGATGATTAACCTTTGCCGAGGTAAAAAAATTTGATGTCTATTAACAAACCCTTACCTAGCCCCCCTAGTGCATGTTCTGCCATACTTAGGCATAAGGAGTCCAAGCCTGCATTGATCTCATTCTCTGACACACTCATATCTGAAACTGGAGCATCCACAGTATAGACTTTGAATTTCTGTGACTTACAAAACATGCATCAGGTAATGGTAAGATAAGAATAAAAAAGGAAAAAAAATTCTGCATTTATCACTTTTGATACAATATCATTTATAGAATTTGATTTTATGAGACTACTTTTCAAATCAACATGGCTGAATGTATTGGTCACAACATGGCTGAATGTACTGGTCACAACATGGCTGAATGTACTGGTCACCAAGGGGTCTTACCTGGTCTACGTGGGAGACCAAAAGGCACACCACTTGGGCGGATAGGTGCTGAGTAGGTCCGCTGGACTTGCTGTTTGGCCTGCAATATTAGCAAAATACAATAACCCTCTCATAAATAAACATATTTTCTACTTACGGATCAAAGGCAACATCGTCTTTCATTAAAAATAATTAAAACAGCAGCTCACTGTTGCTAGTTTACTAACAAATCATCATTGCATACTAAAAAATATAATTTGTTTGAATACTTATATAGATTACAGACAACAGCTCGTTCATAGTGAAATATCTAAATTTCTTAATGAAATTAAGATAGGGTATTTTTCAATTTTTAAAAAAATATATATAACAAGATGATGACACAAGGTATATTTCTTTCTAAATTTGGACAAAACCATCCAACGTGACAGGAAATTTTTCAACAGTTAATGACTCTCCCACTCACATCAGAGAATCCTGGTTTGAGCAAAGCTGCATTGAGGGAGTTGTTGCGCTGCAGTGGTAGCTGTCCCCCTGGGGCCACAGGAAACAGCGTTGTGCGTTTGTTGTTAAACGCCCACTGCTGCTGGATTAGTTTGGCATTGGCGGGAGTGAGAGGGGTGCGCACCGGGCGCTGCCCTCGTCCCACATTTGTCATGTTAGCACCAACTGGAAAAGTAGTTCCACTCCAGGACCTGGGGGGAAAAAATCCGCAAATTAAATATCAAATTTATATTACTACAGCCAGGTCAGGTTACCACAAACATACAGAAATATATTTCTTAAAAGATGATCACAAGATAAATGGAAGACTTCCTCAACAAATATATGAAATTCTTACCCTTTCCGTTGCTTGTTGTCGATGTTTGTGAATTTCTGGGGTATATGTCTCCAAACCTTCTGTATCTGTTGCTTCCACGTCAGCAAAAGGTTCTTCTGTCTTTGAGTAAATGCCTAAATATAAAATACAATTTCATATAAATATGGACATTTAATATAATTTAAGCTTCAGATAGAGGTACAAAAATTCCTAGCTGTAAAACATTTTCAAACTATCAAATCAGTATCAAAGTAGCTCAACAATGAAAACATCTTGTTGTTTCTTCACATCAGATAAAATATCCTAAGAAGGAAGTTGGGTGGGGAGTGCTGGATACAATTACTAGAAAAACGTAGCTACCTCATGATGTACAGCCTTGTCAATGAGTTGCAGGTAGATGTTAAAACTTTCATCCTCCACCTGACTGGACGTCAACAGCTGAGTGCACACTGTAACAAACATAAATAGGTATTATTTAAGGGACCAATATCATCACATTTATCATACTCCTACATATTAAATAGACACATTTGGGCTTGGAGAGTCCTTTATTACTACATCAATTGACGAATTATACAACAAGATAATTAAGGAGTTAATTAGTACAGAATAAAGGTGTTTTGTGTGGACTCTAGCATAATGGGCAATCAATTCTATCTGTAATGCTGCCGTTATATCTGTTGTCATTGATAACTAGCAAAAATGATATCGACACACATAGAGATACTTATGTACTTCTCTGAGGTTATATACCATCTTAATTATATATGATTTCATATGTTTCCGTTGACTATTTATATAAAAAGATCTACATTTCTGCAAATAGCAAAAGGGATATTTTTTAAAAAAAGTATCCATATCCCCAAGCAATACACATTATCATAATTAAATATCAATATAGAGCATATACTAATGGCCAAAAAATAAGTAGTAATATTTATACATTTCAAAGGAAATGGCTGGTTTCCCCTGTCTACCATCTGTGTTAGTGCAGCCCACCATCACCTGTTCCTGGATCAATCCCTCCCTTGTGAACCACAACATCTCCAGCCAAAACAGCTGGACTGGGAAATTATGTCCATGCCAACTGTTACCTCATGCTGTAAGCTTACTTGAGTTTATAGTGTCAGTTTAGGTAGATCAATTGTCTGTCTTTCAAAGTGCTTTTCAAAAAGATAACTGAACCCACTGTATGATGCATTTATTTTTCTTGCATATTATAATGGTAAGAGCTAGCATCAGTTTTTGTTCTACCCAGCAAAAGAAAGAAGCAGGTTTCTCTTCCTCTGATAGAGTCAAATTTCTATCACATCTAGGGTTGAACCAGCTCCTAAAGCAATATAAACAGCCTGGGGAAGCGCTAACACTCACCAATTTAGCCAAATGCTAAAACTTACTTAAATTGGCTAAAGAAAAAGGGCTTGATTTGACTTGTTTTAGCCAAATTATAACCATTTTGGTAACAAATTGACAAAAATGTGGTGATTTGGCTAAGCAAAAAAAAAAAAAAAAAATTGCTAGCGCTACCCCAGACAGCACACATACAAGTAGAGACCACACTATATTTACCTTTGCCCATGACTCTGGTAAATTGTCTGGGCACATCCCCCTCTGGTATGGATGAGGACTCCCCCTCGGTTCCCGTGGGAGAGGGCGGGGGCTCGGTTTTCTCTTGGTCAGGTGTGCTGGGGGTGTAAGCCTTCAGTGGAGTATTCAACATGGCACGCATTTCCTGGAGAGGTTGCTTTACATTGCCACCCTCCATTATGTCCTGAAAATAAACGATGCACACATTTACAATCCTGCAAATATGCAGTGTATAGTAATATACCACATATCCTATAAGTACACAGTACACAGTTATAACACTACAAGTATGCAATGTACACTTATACACCATAGGAATATAGAAGTATTCTACAAATATTGTGCATACACATAAAACCAACATACTGGATAAGGTGACTACCTTAAATAGGCCCTAATTAATCACCATATATTGAACCTGATTAATTAACACCAATCACGAAAAACACGTGATTTTGTAACAGCTGATCACAAAATCACTGAAGCGAAAATTTTAAACATCCTAGTGGTCAGCCCACTCTCTTATGACCAAACAAGTGCATTTGTCCATTTTGTACTCATGGTTGGAATCGATTCTCGGTAAAAGTACAAGAGAACAAAAGTACAAAAAAATTTTCTGATGCGTTTTCATTGACTGTCAGTATATATATTGATATATCCTAAAAATATGTGGTGTGCAAAAACATGTCCTAAAATATGTAAAAAAAAAAAAAAAGTCACTTATTGTTTGATGGAAAACGTCTTCACATAACCTTCCTAGATAACACCTACAACGATAGCTACGCAAGCAGCCAAAATCCATATTTTATTCTTACTGCAGATTTCCCCCCCACAAACTAGCTTCATTTGTGGTCGGGTCCTACTTAAATATTCATTGCTGTGCAACAAATTATGTACATTAAAGTCAAATGTTAAAAATAGCCTGGCATGAGGGGGAGTGAGAAGAGGAGTTTGTCTGGCATTTCCTTGTACTCAACAGCTGCAACATTAATCTCTAAGTTACCTGAAGACTCGAAATTAGCCGTATATTATATGAAATTCAAAGCAACAATAATTGCCTAATTTAATTTTTTATCTTCTTGAATGTCTTACCTTTTCCATCTGTCTCAGCTGGTTCTGGCGATCTTTCAGTTTGTTGACACTGATGACAATTTTATGTCTAGCACCTTTAGTAACATTCTGCAAGAAAAATTGAATAGGATTATACAAACCAACATCGTATTTTGAGGTTAAAATTCCACAAGTGCCTAAAAGTATAATAAAGGCCATAGTTCCAACCACAAAAAGGAAAGTTGAAATAAAGAGAAAACCAGTATGTCCTTTAACATAAATTTTTTGTATGTCATATCCAAGGACAATCAAGATGTACGAGAGATTTTTTAAAACCCTTGTTTCTTTTTATCATTTTTTTTAGGAAGGGGGGTGGGTGCTAACTGTTGACATGGAGAGTACTGTAAAAACTTATTCTTCTTTTGGTGCTTCAGTTTGTCACTTATAAATCACAACAGGAGTGGCAGACTTACATTAGCTTCAAGCCACTGTTCTGTAAGGCCCAACATTTCTTCATACGTCATATTCTGAAACAGGTAGGCATACTTATGCAGACGTAGGGTCTTCAACCACACTGGCACATCTGAAACAGGATTTAAAAAAATGGTCAAAACTTGTACATACTTAAAATGTGTCCCAAAACACAAATGTTGCATTAAAAAAACAATATAACAAACTTAATATGGCATAAATGTAGTCATTGTCAGGGAAAAAAATCACTTCAACTTTGGATTATAAAATTTCAGACCAAACCACAGGCCAAAGTTGAATCTGTAAATCTGGCTCCTGATGCTAAAATTAATTATAATGCAAACAAATCTAAAACATCTCTGGGCAATTTTGGTTTCAAGCTACCTCTCATTCCACTACTGTCTTCTAAGAAAGTATTCCTCTCGGACCGCTCATCATGGTGGGACTCGCTGCCACTCCCGGAAGATGCCGCGCTGCTCTGTGGGGAGAGGGGGGCATGATCAAGGGTGAGCGAGTGTGAGCGCGACGTGCGTGGTGTGCCTTCATCCTGTTGCTGCTGCATAAAGCCCCAGTCTGCAACACTCAGTGGCACGGGTACAGGAGGGGTCACGGATGCTGTCCGCTTCAGACGACTATGCTGGTTACCTGATCAAACAGAAGAGAATAAGCCTGTGGTTAACACCACTGCATATAAAGCAACCCACATGAATCATGGTATTTGTAATTCAATTTGGATCTTGGCACAGAAATCTGTCTTCTCACCCAGCACAACTTGGCTGACATCGCATCAAAAAGTAACAGATTAAATTAGACTGACTTTCTGCAGGAGGAAAAAAGGATAGAAAGAAAGATAAATATTACCAGTAGATGAGCAAAGGTAAAACACTAAGGAAAAATACATAATTCTGAGATTTTATTACCAATCAAACATTAATACTAGAGTCCCACACATTTCATTTTTCCACTGACCTGGCTGAGAAGAACCGTTATTCTGAAAGTTTGGTGGAGCTGAGGATGTGGTGTGTAAGGGGACATGCCTGCCGTCCCCTGGCACACTAGCACCATTGACTGACAGCATACTACTACTGCTGCTGCCAACGTACTGGTAATTCTCACAGCCATTCATTCCAATCCCAGAATCTCTGGCAGACCCGCCGCCATTGGGCCAGCCGTTCATGCCACGACCGCCTGGGGCACCAGTGCCGTTCATGTAACCAGGGGGCATGACACCAGTGTCGTTATAATGAGGAGCAAGTCCGTTGGATTGCTGTGGTTGCTGCTGAAGTCTAACGGGATAGTTAGTGTGTGCAAAACGTTCCTCCAGGTGGCCCAGCCACAAAGTAAACTGAGAACGTTCCTCGCTGTTGATGGCGGGGTGGATCAGGGAGTACGACAGCAGCTGACGACTCTCCTCAATGTGGACGCCATTCTCTATGGAGTACTGCAGAAGGATGGGAATGAGCTTGAGGTACTCTGTCTTGGCCACCTCGTTCCCCGGCCTCAGCAGTGGCAGGTGTGATAACAGCTGTATTACCTGGGAGTCCCTAGGCTCATTACACAGACTGCTAATGTAATCTGGAAACAAATACACACATAACTGTCATTGAGGATCCTGTATGAAAAACCAATAAATGTCACTTAATGACTGATTTATATCAGAAGTTTGACAATGGTGACTGGTTTGGGTTCTAATAAGTGGTTTGTTTTTATAGTCTCTCTTATACTAAGGCCATAACAAACTACATATATTTGATGATTACTTTAATTAGTCAATCCAAACTAAAATATAAATTATAATTTTTTCGTAACTATAATTTTTTAAACCTAATTTTTTGCCTACTTATAACTTACATAAAGAAGAATAAACATACAAAAAACGGACCTTGTAACTTTTTTACTTTTGAAAATATTTTCATTTGAAGTGTCAAATGTCCTTCAGTAACAGCAAAAAAATACCACGGAATGGCCCATATATATTCTCCCTGTTCTGAGATAAGTCAAAGATGACTGCTCAAGCATGGGATGTGTCACCTCTCTCTTCTTAATGTCGATTTCAAAACATTAGCATGCTGTGAGGTCAAACAGATACTACAAGTAGAGCTGAAATTCAACTCGATGGCATAAAATCTACTCAGCAGACTGACTACCTTGGGCTAATCTTAGGTCCCATTCCAACGGACACCATTACATACGTTGAACGACCCAACTCCGCGGGGACTCTTCCTGAATGCAATCAGTTCAACAGGTTAACATGCCTCCTCCCGGTGTTTAGTTCAATGCACAAAAGCTGGTGAATATATGAGTAAGTTGAAAACAAAAGGAGGCGTGTAATTCAGTTAAGCCGATTGCACTCAATGAGAGTCCCCGCAGAATTTGGTTGGTCCATGTAGACTGATGGTGTCTATGGGAATTAAGTCTAAGACTGGGTTCCCATACTTAGATCGATCCATCTAGATTGACCTAACTCCCTGGGGTTTCACGCTAAATTGCTATCAGCTCAAGAGGGAGCCTAGCGTGCACAAAAGTTAATTACCCCCTAACAGCTTTTAGTAGGCGTGACAGACATTTAAGCCAGTTAAACTGATAGTAATTAAGTGAGACTCCCCAGGGAGATAGATCGATCCAAATATCTGTGGGAATGGTCCCTAAGAGTAAATATGATATCATATACCTCTATTCTCAATGCAGTATTTGACCCTATCAAGGAGGAAATTGTTGTCCAGGATCTCAATAACGATAACCCTTTCATTATGACTGTGTGTGGTTTCAGTGAGTAATGATGATAAATCCTAAATCATTTCAAACCATTTAAACATTGCAATGAATGCCTTGTTATCGCATGATATTCAAACATCAGTTCCCACATTGTCTAGAAATAAAAGGAATCTCAGCATATTCAGACATGTTTATTATCCACGGCATGAATCAAAAGGTCAAAGTGACATTGTTACATCAGCTACCTGAAAATAACCACATGTTATATAAAATGAATCTAAAAGCATCATCTGATGCATCTAACCAAAACATATTTGATAAAGATCATACCTCAAAGCATTTCATGGGTAGCAAACCTGAGAAGGTCTTGACTACTGGCTAACACACTTATCAATATGAGTGGCTAAGCCTATGAATTCTACGTGTACAACTAGATTTTTCATTTTGGTGTGACCATAGCCAATTTAGTTACATAATGTCCACTTTACACCTACTCTTCAAAAACAACAGTGATCATTAAAATTTTGGTAACTTTCAGAAGTCTTGGCCATTCTCTGCTATCTGAGCTAAGAAGTCTTAAGTAAGCTCTAAACTTAAGCAGTCTGTTACATAAATTCCTGTGGTGAAATGTGACCTAGCTGACAGGTAGGTCAACATGTTGTAATTAGTCTCACATTTCACACCCCAGCCTTTTTATCAAATTTTTTTTTTAATTCCAGCTTTGTTATTTCATGATGCTCTCTTGAAACTTTCAGATATTTAAGAAATACATTATCTACTTTCATCTTGGAATCTATCTTGTAAGAAAAAAAAATCCTTGGGAAATGTGTCTGAAAAATCATTGGAGAGAGATTGTTAATGGGAAATTACCTTACAATTACTCATCTTTTAAACCTGTCAGCATCACATTTTAAACCTGTCGGCATCACATCTGGACTCAATTTCACATTATCCTAACAAAAAAATATAGGCTTTGTCACATCATGACACACATTCCTCAAATTCATTGAATTAAGAATTGTCACTAACATGTCAGTATTATATTACCTTTGTTTTGTATTGCCATTATTTCAAAATGTTCAAGTACAGGAAGTTTTAAAAAATCAACACTCCATTTACGTAAGGAGCATTTTCAATTTAGGACCATCTCAGGTAACACAAAAGAACAATCTCTTTATTAGTGCCTGTTATTTTGTCTTTTATATACCAGCTTGCACTATTCTTCCTTAAACAACCTATGCCGTGTGAATCTAATTATTTTTTCCATGTCCGAAGCCAGTGATATCATAGCCAACAGCCTGCCACAAAAAGTAACAACAACTAGCAATGACATGCATCAAGTACATAAGGGCGAAAATTAATCCTCGTCTGGATTTAACCACAGTATCACGAATTTCTGCCAGCTACACATGAAAATATTTACAGCTAAACAATGTCCTTATGTTTGAATTGGGCATCCTTTTGTATAAATGACTCTGCGCATGAAAAAGTGAAACATGCTTGCCAAGAAGACTGTTTTGCATCCAATACTTTTGAATTTTTTTAAACGTATAAAAAACAGCAATGTCTGAGCAGTGTAGTACAAATCTATCGGTCTTCAACATGACATTTTATCCTATATATAATGTCTACTGACTCCCCAAAATAAATAGAAAATAATTAACAGAAACAAAACTATAATAAAATATGATCCTGATAAAAGCCCAGGTCTTCAACAGTCTTGCAAGCTTATTCTCACATGTAAACAGAACCAAGATGTCCTTTTTTACCTTCAAGAGATGAGGTAAAAGGGCAGCACCTTTTATGTAACCTGATGTATTACTGACCTGCAAACACTAGTGGCATGGATACTGATGTTATTATTTGCTGTGAGACACTTCACACTTGAAGTGTTCACTGATCTTCATTGTGATATTTTTCATTAGATCAAAATATAGCAAAACACGTGCAAACTGGAGTACTTAATTTTATTGCTTTTATACTAAAAACATGTTCTTAAAATAATTTTTTCACCCCTCTCTCCATTGTGTAAAATATGATCATCATGCAACAGCAGCAATATTTCTATTCTCACTTTCCTTACAGTTTCATAAATTCCCTTCTTAAAAACAATATCCTGTCCTCTATGATTAGATCTCTAAAAATATATCTCTTTGTATTGTAAAAACTGACTCCAGTCTCCTTCTTAGTATAAAAAATGTGTCAGAACACATGCTGACCCCGTCCAAAGAATAATCAAATCTCTGCACTGATCTGTTCTCAGTGCTAACAAATTCTGATTGAGCACCTGCTTTTGTACAAAAAACAATATCAAGCAAGTGTGAATGTGTCCAAATACGATGATATGATGACTGATTGCAGAGAATTTCAATGTAATACTGTTACCATGACAGGCAGACGAAGCTTACAAACAATAAATACCTGATATATCATAGTTATATGGCATCTTAAACAAAGAAGGACATTTCCTAGTTGCAGAAAAAGAAGCATGAAGAAGAGAACAACACAAGAAGAAATCAGGGGGGACTGTTTAAGATTATGAATAAATAAGGGCTGATCAATATCATTACTCAAGCATCTAGCTACCTTCATGAAGATCATATGGAACCTTCTTGCTGGATGCAACTGAAAACTCATTTCATAATGGGACCCTTTTAAACTTTGTATACTATTGAATTTGTGGTAATGAAGCCAAATTACAAGTCGCACAATCCAATGAGACCTTGACTGTTCCCTTAGATTTAACACAACACACCTAACACCATCAATGATACCTGATCTACCTGACCAGTATCATATATATTCTGTTTTCCCTTCAGTTCACTAGCCATCGTTATATCTCCCACCCCAACACCTGAGGATGATATCATCAGGGGATACATAATAACAGCCAGCTACACAGGGGGAGAGCAATGGCTCCAGCCAGGGGTGATAACATCAAAGTGTAGAGAGAACAATAGAAAAGTAACTTGTGCAGGCAGAAAAACCATTCTTTCTGATAGGCATCTGAATATACCTAATTACCCAAACTAAAAAAAGGCAACCTATATGCCCTGATTGGAATCTTGATCATGGCTTGTAATTGCTGTGCATTGATGTTGTCTATAGCAATAAGTTGATAAACCCTGTTTATAAAGTGACTGGCTTTGCAAGGTGGTAGCTACTACCACTGGCAAATTATTGTTATTTATACCAAGTCTAGACATGGAAAGTCTTGGCATGCTACTTGAAGGTGTACTATTCCCTTGGCAAGATTATTTCCGTTCTTTTTTTTCTTGGATTTCTGCCAGGACCTCTTGGGTCTGGAGTGCCAAAGTCTACCTTCCACTACATTCTAATATCAAAAACTACTATATTGGGTCTGCTATCAAGAACAGAAGGTATATACCTTTACTATTATGCTCAAAGCATTTTTGCTGCTATTAGACACACAATTTTCTCACACGCCTCGTATTTCTTCACACAAGCAAGAGTACATGGAGATAGACCACTTTTCTTGGATTTTCTTGACACTTAAATATATAGGTGCACTTACTGTGACCCCCCCCCCCTCACACACACACACACCTTCCACACACACACCTTTCTACCTTACAGACAAAATTAACAAATGTTAACTATGAAATACTGTCTGTCCAATATATCTATTTGGATAAACTGATTATCCAGCACTCCCAAAAAAACAGACCTTAAAGTTGCCTTAACTTCCAAGTGACCCTATTAAAGCACCCTTTATTTCTCTCCTGTTAATTTCATTTAGACTCAGATTACAAAAAACAGGAAAAAGTCCCCTACATAGTGGAGGAAATAAGTCAGTATAGCCTGAGCACAGTTAAGCCTAGGTGTGATAATTTATGAGCAAACNCCCCCCCCCACCCCCCCCCCCCACACACACACACACACCTTTCTACCTTACAGACAAAATTAACAAATGTTAACTATGAAATACTGTCTGTCCAATATATCTATTTGGATAAACTGATTATCCAGCACTCCCAAAAAAACAGACCATAAAGTTGCCTTAACTTCCAAGTGACCCTATTAAAGCACCCTTTTCTTCTCTCCTGTTAATTTCATTTAGACTCAGATTACAACAAACAGGAAAAAGTCCCCTACATAGTGGAGGAAATAAGTCAGTATAGCCTGAGCACAGTTAAGCCTAGGTGTGATAATTTATGAGCAAACAATCCAGTCACAGCGCTTTGTCACATAGCAGACAGCATCATATCAAACAGAAAACAAATCACATGCAATGTGACAATATCAACCACTTTCTAATTAAGTCTGAAGCATCTGCGCCACTTCCTGTGCTGACGAGGAGACAGATTGTGGTCAACAGTGACAGTGATACTGACCATAACAAAACACTTCCCGCATACTTCATAACTGTATGGAGTTGGCATTCTTTAACAGCCCAGGTCCATTTATATATTTTACCTAAACATGATATATTGGCCAACAAATATCATTTTCCTTAACTTTATGACAATCGAAACACATCTTCAGCCAGTGTGCACAAGCCTGCAGACTTCATACCATTGTGAATCAGGTCAACATATACGAGGCAATTATAATTCAGTCTAGACTAAATCCTTGCCCTAATTCTAAATAATTATTTACTTTACAAGACATCAAACATTAGTTATTCTTATTTAAATGTGTACTCTAGTTAGACTTTGAAGTACAAAATTGAAGCTAATTTAGCTTATTATCATTTTGATCAGTTCCTGCATCTAAGCACCACTTCTTAAACAAAGAGGAACAAACTAGTGCTTTAAAGGCACAGTGCCTTGTGCTTTTAGTAATTAAACAACCAAACTAAGTGTCATGCCAATTAAAAAAAAATGCATGGTTGTTAGGATATTATGAAGACACAACATAACCCTTGTTTCCTCAATAAAAAATGTTAAAAGAGAAGAGTGTGTCAATATTTTCTTTATGACAGTCATCGTGTAATAATAGGATCAAAACCAGCACCAAATGTTTCATTCTTGTAATAAGCTATATTATAAATGTTTTCCCAAGGAACAAAGATTTGATCTACACATAGAAGAGAGCAAGTCTGACCATCATGACACCAAAAGAGCAAAGCTTTCCTTTCCTGTTATTGAACCACAAGAGACAATAGTTTCTTGTCTTAACAAGGGAAGTCCCTGAAAGCGTCTACATGGTAGAGGAAGAATACAAAACAAACTCTGACTTCCTGGTTGATAACGTCATGCTGTGCTGAACACAAATGATTTAATATTATATGTTGTGGATGTTGTGATATGAAAAATACCCATTTCTGTTTACATATTAGAAAGTCAAACCAGGGGTTTTAAAGTGTGTCTTTCCAGTTTGTAAGACAAGGAAAACTTATATATATCCATCGACATAATCTTACCAAAATATTGGCCATAAAATATATGCTTACTTTTCTGAAATATGATTTGACCCAGGAAATGTAATCTTATTGGTGATAATTGTTATGGCAGTCTAGNATTATTTACTTTACAAGACATCAAACATTAGTTATTCTTATTTAAATGTGTACTCTAGTTAGACTTTGAAGTACAAAATTGAAGCTAATTTAGCTTATTATCATTTTGATCGGTTCCTGCATCTAAGCACCACTTCTTAAACAAAGAGGAACAAACTAGTGCTTCAAAGGCACAGTGCCTTGTGCTTTTAGACCAAACTATAAACAATGGAGGGTTAACAACCCATATTGTACCTGTTTCTAGCTGTTTTGATAGCTGCACTCGACCAGTACTGTGATCTAGATCATCAGTATTTATCTATGATAATGAAACCATATCTTTCAAGCTTTAAATGAGGACAACTTCATTTTTAAGATTTAACTACAGTCATTCAACTGTCCACTTTGCCTTATGCAAATTATTCTAACAATGAAGACTGCAAACAGAAATATACCACAAAAGGTAAATCTATTTCCTTCACACATAACTGGCTTTTTGCCAGTTTGCTTCCAATTTGTATATATGTAAAAGTCTTCATCTTTTAATGAATTTACACTTTAACTACAATAAAGCAAAATACAATATACTGGATATCTCAAAAGAGTGCTTTTTACAGGTTAAGCCTCTATCTTTTGTGTACACAACAGTTAGAAAACAACCTGTGAAAGAGGCCGAGTCAATGGAGGTCATAGCATGCAATAGACCTGATTTGTAGCAGGCCAAGTAGCTGCCTGTATTTGGCCTCTCTAACAAGGTCAGGGGGCAAACTGTGTAAACAGACCCATAACACATCAACTCCCAATGCCCCCTTTACTAGTTTACATAAAAATACTATGATTCACCTGTAGTTACAACAGGAGAGAGTTTTTAAGTTTTAGTATGTACTGGTATTCAAATTAACATATGGACATGAAAGATTTAAATATAGAAGGAGCTGGTTGTTATAAATCAGCAATATATAGACAATGCCTTGTTCCTAGGTCTACCAATTCAATTAGGCATTAGATATCTAAATGCAAAGAAATAAATAGGTATAGTAATGGAATTGTTTTGTCTGAGATAGTTCATAATAAGGTTTGAGCACTTCCTCAAAGTAAACATCTGACAGTCAGAATTAGATAACATGAATATCAATTCAAAGAGTCTACTAAACTTGATACCTTGAATCCAGGATCCAAACTCATTAAGCTTGGCTCTTATGTCAGTAGGTAGCTACTGATACAATATAATAACAATTTATCTGATAAGCACTAGTGCATTTATATAATAAAACTGATAACAAATAACCTAGATAATTAGTCAATTGGGTAAGTGAATAAATACTAAAGATCTGCAGCTGACTCCAGATAAAAATCACACCTGTGTAAAGAAAATAATAATAACAAATGGCCCATATTTCAACTGAGACAAAGCCCCCACTGCACATACCTGCATCATTTGCCTCTTGTTCTGTGAGTTGAACATCAGTGCAGTCTGATACATTCTGTTCCAGGACCTGGAGTAAAAACTTGGCCTGTATGGCGTTCAGCTTCTTCAAAAGCGAGTACAATGCTACTGTCTGCTCACAGACATTCCAGTCCTGAAACCACCCAGTCACTGCATTCACCTGGTCGCGGAATGCATGTGTGGATTTCATTGTTCCTGCTTAATATCTGGTGTGGAATGCCCTTGCTCACACCTCACTTCTTTTGTTTTATATTTCCTCTGAGATACATTCAGGCTAGTGTTCCACTAGGCCATCACATCTAAAATAATAATAATAATAATAAAACATGAGTTAACAAAATTCACATCGAAGGTGACCAAATTGGCAATTATATTCAATATAATTGTCTACTAAAGAATAAGACAAAGTCACATCTTGTGGACAACCTTATGTAAATGTCAATTACAAAACACACCCTTGAGAAACATACAATGAAAATATGACATATGTGAAATTAGTAAAGCCTTGCACTGCAAGTGCTGTGCTATCGGAAAATCTCACTCAATCTATTGATTCCAATTTCCATGTAAAACTGCACTGGATTTTCTAAGAATTACAAGATCCAGCACCATCTGTTCATGTCACTCTTCTCCTTATCTCCGTCAAAACAAAAACACCAGAACCCAGACACTGCCTATTTGCAATCTCTATAGCCCCTTTGCTTTGCCACCAATGGAGGACTGTCTTCATTGATTTTTTCACTAGCAACTTCTAGGAGTGCTAACAGGCGAAGGAAGCCATGGAGTGCATGTGACAACTAAGGAGTATCCAAGCTCCACACTCACTAATATACCTAACACCAACAGGGTTAATCCATAGGATTATTGACTCATGACACATTGTATGTTTGTTGTTGTTGTGTATGAATATCCCTGAGCCAAACCCTTGTGAAGCCATTTAAAAGAGCTTCCTGTCGAATCTGAAGTGATTAAATAATGTTTATCTTTATTGTATGGCTTCAGCGGGATGAGTCTGGGAGAGGGTTTGCATGATGTTCTAATCTATGTACAAACATTGTGCTTTATCGTGTAGTTGCCTTGACCTTTATACTAACATTTACAACCATGGCAGTGAACTAGCAGTTTTTCCATCAGAATATATTACCCCATATTACTTCACCTATTTTCACGAGCTGAGGGATTCTTCTTCTATGAAAGAACGGACTACAATGTGCCAATAAAAATACCCATTCAACAAATAACTGGTGCAACCTTACATTTAGCTTAGGACAAACAAATGAAAGAATAATACAGATGTACTAGAAATTCACATAATATTTAGGTCTACTACTTGCACCAGTGTCATTTAATCTACTCTTAACTTTTTCTGTGTATGTCCTTTCACAAAATACAAGAAAACCTGTTTGATAATTCCATTACTCTTGTGGCAAAAAGGAGTAACATGGACTACTTGAGAACAGATTACCATTTGAGAAACAAGTTCCAAGTAAAATACGTATAAATTCCTGTTTACAACAAAGATATTGTTGACATATCTTTGCATATCATTTAGCTTATATTCCCATAGATAACAGATCTCTTCTTAAATCTACTGCCATGCTCGTCTCAAATAACTTCAACATGGATTTACACTTGTTGTATAAGTTGAAAGCTTCATCAAATGACTAACTGTGGAGTCATTCTGAAAAGGCTTCATAAATTTTCATTGTTGTAATGGGATTTTATATAATATATAAAGCCACAAGGAATTGGCACATTTTGAAAACAATACAAATCTGACCCTGGTTCTTCCCAAGACTGTTGAAACCCCCATATTACTTGTAATGAATATTGCATGATATGCTTCAACTTTCTCAGAATTTTCACATAACGAAAAAAAAAACAGAGGCTAGTCTATATATAAATAGCGCATTGCAAAGTACAATTCTTCATTGAAACATTTACCTTTTCTGTTCCTAACAATTCAAGAATTTCTGGTGAAACTTCATCCATTTAACCCTTTTCACAGAAAACTCACATATGAAGAAATTCTGGGAGGGGTTAATATTAACAAATGGGACTTTGTGAAATATAAGACATGTACATAAAAATGGGAAAGGCACGTTTACATCACTTAAAATGCTGTACATTCCAACTTAACCAATCAGTTCCTCAGTTCTTCTAAAACTTTTACTATTACCATGCTGATTTTCCGTTGCTGGTTTAAAACTTTTGAGTGCTTCATCCAAATCAACCAATACCTCAACCTTTCTCAAGAAGAAATGATGTTACGCTTCTCGCATTCCTCAGTCTTCGGGTGTGGAAACTAGGTCAAATCTTAACTCTGACTAAATAATAGACTCACCTGTCCAGAGAAATATGCTAAGAACTCTCGAGGTAGGATATTTTTTCTTAGTCACTAAGTCTAATATGAAGCACACGACACTGTTTACTCGTCTGCTCTGAGAATGAGTCATTAGGTTTATGGAGTAGCCATACTCGACTGATCAAAGCCAAACGAAAACACGAACAACAGACAAAACGGTTATCCTTCTTCCTTTTCGATTTCCTAATAGAAATGAATACCATAATAAAAAATTCACTCAGTCTGTTTGACAAGGTTTCACTTTAATTCACAAAACACAATAAAAGTACCTTCTTTGGGAAAAGCCAAGAAATTCTCACCTTGTTTAGTCTTTGTGTCTCTCAGTGCACATGTTGTAGTCTACTCATGACGTCACTAGGCGGCGGCAAAGTCCACACTTCCGGTTGAGATTGTGCTAGTTGCGATTCTCCCTTTGAAACTGGGTCAAGTTAAAATGAACATTTCACCATTTGTGTTGAAATATAGCTCATGCTGTAGAACATAAGATTTGACTTCAAGCACCGCAGCTAGGTTCTCGATGTGTTGAATCGGTTGCCGTTAGATTTACCTCAGAAATGGCTGCAAGTGGTTCGCAGACCAGAAGTGCTGAAACATGCACAAGACAACATGGAGAAGATCCCAAATCTAGTGACGATAACAAGGGCAGGCGGAGAAGTAAACGCCGTTACGATGACATTTTTAATAAAGAAAAGGATGACCATTGTGTAACAAAGTCAAACAAAAGTCCATGCAATAATGTGCCTGATTCATACAGTAATGCAAAACAG
This sequence comes from Lingula anatina, assembly GCF_001039355.2. Next base: position 59,819 of record NW_019776163.1, on the reverse strand, counting down.
GGCAATGACATAAGTTCAGTTGGTGAAGTTGCCCATCGAAGGCCAAGAGAAAATAGACATTGGAATGTTGGTAAGTCTTGTAATCTTGCATCATGTAACAATGATTCTGTTGTACTTCAGTTGTAGCCTAGGCAATCCTTTACTTCATATGAATGATTATAATCAATATTGTTTGCAGCAGTAAAAAATGTAACTATTTATCCCCCCCCCCCTTGTTAGATTCTTATTAAACTTTTAAGTATACTATTGACCCATTAGAGCCTGCGTCATCAAAACAAACGGCAGCCATACTGGAGGGAGACCGGAATCGTCTGCTGCGCATGAACAAGCCATGTCTGTAGTTCAGTTCTCGTCTTCTGTATTTTCTTTCATATTTAACCGAGCAAAATGATGAATTACTGCAGGGTATTTGATCGAGATAAGGTAACTTANCTTAAAATTCTTTTGGATTGTGGTGTCTGGTTCCAGAAATTACAAGTTTGTAAGTAGGAAAAATTTTTACTTTTCTTTAATTTTAGGTCTGCAGACCAAATACCATCGAAGGGCCTGAAAGAAACTGAAAGTAGTGCCACAGAAATTTCAACACGATTGGTTAAGAGATTATTCTTGGCTCCGCTATGATAATGAGGCAGATGCTTTATAAAAAAATCATTTGCAACTGTATATAAATACAGCCTATGTAAAGTTACTTTCAAAGTTGAATCAGTTCAGTTTGTGAACTTTAATAAAATACCAGTACAGACTAGCAGTGTATGTTTTTACGTAAAATATCATTTTTCCTGATCTCCCACTATTTCTCAAAATCTCCCCAACTTTTAAGCTCAGAGGGGAGAATTCTCCCCCCTTTTTTGAGACCTTGGCAGAACCCTGCCCCTCACAAAATACAAGATAACCTGCACATTTATTGTTGTTTGATAATTCTGTTACTATTGTGGCAAAAAGGACTTACATTTACTACCTGAGAACAGATCACCATGTGGGAATCAAATTCTAAGATATGTGAAATATGTATTGAGTCCTGTTTACAACAAAGATATTGTTGCCATATCTTTGTATTTCATTTAGCTTATATTTCCATAGATAACAGATCTCTTCTTAAATCTACTGCCATGCTCGTCTTAAATAACTTCAACATGGATTTACACTTGTTGTATAAGTTGAAAGCTTCATCAAATGACTAACAGTAGAGCCATTTTGAAAAGGCTTCATAAATTTTCATTGTTGTAAATTGTAATGGGATTTTATATTATATATAAAGCCACAAAGAATTGGCACATTTTGAAAACAATACAAATCTGAACCTGGTTCTTCCCAAGACTGCTGAAACCCCCTATTACTTGTAATGAATATTGCATGATAAGCTCCAACTTTCTCAGATTTTTCACATAACAAAAAACAAAGGCTAGTCTATATATAAATAGCGCATTGCAAAGTACATTTCTTCATTGAAACATTTACCATTTCTGTTCCCAACAATTTTGCTAAAGAAATTCACTTAAGGTGAAACTTCATCCATTTAACCTTTTTCACAGCAAACTCAAATATGAACAAATTCTGGGAGGGGTTAATACTAACAAATGGGACTTTGTGAAACATACGACATGTACATAAAAAATGGGAAATGCACGTTTACATCACTTAAAATGCTGTACATTCCGACTTAACCAATCAGTTCCTCAGTTCTTCTAAAACTTTTACTATTACCATGCTGATTTTCCGTTGCTGGTTTAAAACTTTTGAGTGCTTCATCCAAATCAACCAATACCTCAATCTTTCTCAAGAAGAAATGATGTTACTCTTCTCGCATTCCTCAGTCTTCGGGTGTGGAAACTAGGTCAAATCTTAACTCTGACTAAATAATAGACTCACCTGTCCAGAGAAATATGCTAAGAACTCTCGAGGTAGGATATTTTTTCTTAGTCACTAAGTCTAATATGAAGCACACGACACTGTTTACTCGTCTGCTCTGAGAATGAGTCATTAGGTTTATGGAGTAGCCATACTCGACTGATCAAAGCCAAACGAAAACACGAACAACAGACAAAACGGTTATCCTTCTTCCTTTTCGATTTCCTAATAGAAATGAATACCATAATAAAAAAATTCACTCAGTCTGTTTGACAAGGTTTCACTTTAATTCACAAAACACAATAAAAGTACCTTCTTTGGGAAAAGCCAAGAAATTCTCACCTTGTTTAGTCTTTGTGTCTCTCAGTGCACATGTTGTAGTCTACTCATGACGTCACTAGGCGGCGGCAAAGTCCACACTTCCGGTTGAGATTGTGCTAGTTGCGATTCTCCCTTTGAAACTGTGTCAAGTTAAAATGAACATTTCACCATCTGTGTTGAAATGTAGTCAGGCTGTAGAACATAAGATTTGATTTCAAGCACCGCAGCTAGGTTCACAATGTGTTGAATCATTTACCGTTAGATTTACCTCAGAAATGGCTGAAAGTGGTTCGCAGACCAGAGGTGCTGAAACATTCACAAGACAACATGGAGAAGATCCCAAATCTAGTGACGCTAATCAGGGCAGGCGGAGAAGTAAACGCCGTTATGGTGACATTTTTAATAAAGAAAAGGATGACCATTGTGTTACAAAGTCAAACAAAAGTCCATGCAATAATGTGCCCGATTCATACAGTAATGCAAAACAGGGCAATGACATAAGTTCAGTTGGTGAAGTTGCCCATCGAAAGCCAAGAGAAAATAGATATTGGAATGTTGGTAAGTCTTGTAATCTTGCATCATGTAACAATGATTCTGTTGTACTTCAGTTGTAGCCTATGCAATCCTTTACTTCATATGAATGATTATAATTAATATTGTTCGCAGCAGTAAAAAATGTAACTATTTATCTTGTTAGATTCTTAATAAACTTTTAAGTACTAGTATACCCACTTGTTGTATGACTGTCAGCGTAAAGTCAGTAGAGATTAGCTTGTTCAAATTTAATTTTCCTTTTTTTAAGCCCAGCAGATCTTGTCAAAGCGTGTATGGGTCCGTCAACATTTCTCACAAGATACTAGGAGGATGAAAAGAAGAATGGAATTTACAGTGATGACCTACAACATATTGGCCCAGCGCTATCTGATGGACAATATGTACCTTTATGGTCATTGCCCCTCTTTTGTCCTTGCCTGGGAATTTAGGAGGGACAGGTTACTCAATGAGATAACATATCACCGAGCAGATGTAAGTTTACCTGGATGTAAATTTTAAGGATTTTTCAATAATTTTTTTGTACACCTCTACAGTTCACTATTTCAAAGATAATGATCCATATACTTAACTATCAAATGATAATAATCGATATGTTTAATTATTGTTTGTCAATATAACATTCCAGATACTTTGTTTTCAAGAAATGGAACCATGTGTTTTCAAGGACTTTCAGTATCAATTAAAACACCTGGGTAAGTTAAACAATATTGTAACCCCAACATTTTTAAATATATATTTTTTAGTGTAACCTGTCTCATTATCTGGTATTTGATAAAAGTTTAAGAATCAGCAATGTTTCTTCTGACATTGTTTTCTTACCCAAAACCAAGAAGTGGTCAAATTGTAAATGAACTAAAAGATAAAAAGTATGGAAACAAAACTTTTTTTTCCATAAGTGTATGATTACATACACCCACTAACTTGCAAATGTCAAATGCAAAAAAATCGGGCAATAATCTCATTTGGTGAAACCCTATTTGTGTAGTGGCCTTGATTTTTTCCTGTCAATTTCAGGATACATCGGTCACTATGTGAAGAAGACAGGAGATAAGCCAGACGGCTGTGCCACCTTTTTCAAACGTAGAAAATTTTCATTAGCTGCTGTGAAGTGTGTCAGATTTAATAAGAAGGTTGACGTTCTTGATAGAGACAATGTTGCATTGATTCTTCTTCTGAAGGTTCACAGATTTGGTCATAAAAAGATTGTTGTAGGCAATACTCATTTATTGTTCAACCCAAAGCGTGGGGATGTTAGACTTGCACAAACAGCCCTTCTTCTTTCATCACTGGAAGAAGTGTCCTTTAAAAAGGAAACGGTAAGGTGGCCGGTTATAATGTGTGGAGACTTCAACACAGATCCTTTCACACCTTTATATACATTTCTTACGGCAGGTCACCTGAGATATGAAGGCATACCTAGGCATCTTGTGTCAGAAACAGATTTCTTCACAAATAAGGCTGTTTTACTGTCCAGGGTGTTATTGCCACGGAGTTTGGGGATCTCAGACCAATGTATTCGGGTTAAGAGCTTTTTGCAGAGGTGTAACAAACAGGGTACACAATATTCAAGGGACAAGGGTAATGTTCATAGTAAAAGAGGACTGGAGGACAAGGACACTGTTTCATCCTTCAATCAACAAAAGGAAAAGGAAAGTTCAGGTGAACAGAATGAAGACAAAGGTGCTTCTTCAGAATATGGAAGACAAAAGATTGAAACTTGTTCAGTTGGACAAAAGGAAGACAAAAGTGCTTCATCAGAAACTGGTGAACAAAAGAATCAAACTTGTACTGATAAACAAAATGATGACAAAAGTGCTTCACCAGAATCAGGTAGCCAAGAGAATCAAACCTATTCAGGTAGACATAATGAAGACAGAAATACTTCATTAGAAACTGGCAAACAAAAGAATCAGACTTGCTCAGGTAGACATAATGAAGACAAAAACGCTTCATCAGAATCTGGCAAACAAAATAATCAAATTGGTACAAATAGACAAAATGAGGACAAAAACCACACCTCACCACCTTCTGTGCAAAAAGATCTTACTTGCTCAGGTAGACTACTTGAAAACAAAGACTCTGATGAGATAGTCGTCCAGAGTTTGTCTCAAAGAGAGTCTAAGGACCAAGATTCAGACCCAAGAATTCATCAGCAGAAAGATTGGAATCAGTCAGAGAAAGACTTAACTTCACCCTTAAATTCCTTGACATTTGAAACTGGTCAGTTGAGTCATACATTGAATTTAAGATCTGTCTATGACCACTGTCTTGGGTGGACAGGTAGACCAGGGGAGAGGGAAATCACCACACACCACAGCCGTGCCAGTGCCACTGTTGACTACATCTTTTACTCCACTAGTGGGAGCGGTCAGCATTTTTCTGGAAACTTGCAGCTACGAGATCAGTACAGCTTGCTCTCTGATGAGGATCTCAAGCAGCTGGGGAGTTTGCCAAACAGATTCCTGGGGTCTGATCACCTCTCTCTCTTGGCCAAATTTGCATTAGATTGATGAGGGGATTTGGTACACATGATAGTGATTTATATAGTAAATTACGGTTGGCAGTTTTTTTGTTTGTTTGTTTTTTTTGCTAAGAAAAAACCCAAAAGTTGAAAAACACTCAAAGCTATGTTATCTTTAAAATTCCTCATTGGATTGACATTTACGAATGCAAATTACTTTTTTGATGATGTAAGTATATCACAGTAGAATGCATCATTTCAGTTTTTTGAATGGTTATATTTTATTTAATACTATACAAAGTTTTGTACAAAATATGAAGAGGTTAAACATTTATCTAAATCCTGCCTACTTTTTTATATGAAAACTATTTTTGTATTGAAGGTGAACTGGCTTGAAATATAGAAACCAATAAAACCTCAAGTTAAATGTGCCTTTTGGTTCTCTGTAGTTCTTTCTGTACACTATAAGTCCACTTGTAACTTGATCACAGTAACAGATATCACAGATAAAACATACAGTCTGCAGACTTCTTATGGACTATATGCGGATTTGATAAGCTGGGTCCAGTTTCTTGCTTTCACTTGCATTGCAGGGATCCTCATATCCATCGTCCATTTTTTCCCTGCAATTCAATACAAAATTCATTGAAAAATTACCAAATTGACACTAGAAAATGTAAAGATATTAAATTCATAGAAGCATAAAACTATTCAACTGAATAGAGGACCCATTAAACGCCAGTGTCCTAGGTTGAATTAGAATATTTATTAAGAGCTTTATCTAGTTGATGACTGGTTTTATATCAGGTGTAAAATAATTAGAGGTCTTAAATATATCTCCCATAAAATGATCTTACTTGTCATGGACAATTATCTTGTCTTTGACTGATGATTCCTCTTTCTTCTGTGATGTTGCATTGCTGTTCATCGTTGCACTATTGGTGCTGTTGGAACCGTGACCAGCTGTTTTCTTTCCAGTATACAGGGGGCCAGTTGCACTCTTCATCTAGATAAAGCGATGTGATTATGATCTTTAAAATGCCAACCTTTCAATTCACCCCCAATTTTTGTGCTATTCCATTGACATGCTTTGATGTATATTTAATTATCGGTATGTACATATGTGTAAATTGGTTCAAACATGGCATTTTGAGGGGCTAATGGTAAGTTCCTACAGATACTTCCGAAGAAACAAAGGCATACTAAGTAAATGTTTATGACCAAGTTATTCAAATTCATCCTAATGCCATTAACTTTTACATACCATGCTTCTCACTTCTCTAGCATGCTTCTCCAACTCTTTGTTCATTTCTGTTCTACTCAGTTGTTGGCAGTTCAAACTTAAGTACTGCAATTTAATAATTAAAAAATGAGAATTAGTACAAATGAGCATTTGATTTCAAGATAGCAGAAGACAAATGGTCACAACAACAAAACATTTCAAAAGAAGTTTTTTAAATCAAGAAATGAATTTCACATACCTTCCAGCTTATCTGTTCATAACTGTGAGAATCATGTGGTACTGGCAATCCAAGTTTTACTTTCTTCACTTCATGCAGATCTGAAAATATAATAAATTTAATTAAACATTTTTATTAAACTCCATTTTTTTGCCATATTAATGTTAAGAATTCCCTGATATTTTTAAAGAAAGATGAAAACTATAGATTTGCAACAATAACTTCTATGTAACTTATTTAATTTAAGAAACTGAAAGGACAAAGTAGATCAGTACTTACATTTATTATAAGAATCTTCATAATCAAAAACTAATCCAGATAAAGACTGCAATAAGAACCAAAGAAAAAATGTCTTGATTCAGCACAACATCCATATCTAACAATACAAGATACCCTATTCACAAACTATATGTCTTCATAAAACATGTATTATCACTCAATATGTTTTACTACAAAAATAAGCCATGCGGTTTAGTTCTTACTTACAAATATCAATATAGATGTACAAATATACTAGTTTATACTCAGGAGTACTTATCATAACACCCATTTACATTCACTTGGATTCTAAATTATCTTTATTCAGTGCATTTTGTAGATTTTATCCACATGCAGACATCACTAAATCTTTGGCTCACTTTGAATTTCAGAGGTTTATACATGAGCTCCTCCCTCCTGCTCATACCAATCGTTCCATATTTGCCATTATGGCACNAATAAGAACCAAAGAAAAAATGTCTTGATTCAGCACAACATCCATATCTAACAATACAAGATACCCTATTCACAAACTATATGTCTTCATAAAACATGTATTATCACTCAATATGTTTTACTACAAAAATAAGCCATGCGGTTTAGTTCTTACTTACAAATATCAATATAGATGTACAAATATACTAGTTTATACTCAGGAGTACTTATCATAACACCCATTTACATTCACTTGGATTCTAAATTATCTTTATTCAGTGCATTTTGTAGATTTTATCCACATGCAGACATCACTAAATCTTTGGCTCACTTTGAATTTCAGAGGTTTATACATGAGCTCCTCCCTCCTGCTCATACCAATCGTTCCATATTTGCCATTTTGGCATACTCCAAGCACCACATGTCTGTGTACTGTTCCTGAGAAACTGGTCTTGAAACTAAGAGGAAAACGCTCTAATCCTGGCATTCCATTGGTGAGATGGCTAATAATCTCTGCTAAGGACCTCACAACTAATGAGACTTAAAACCCTACTGATTCTTTTAAAAATCATCCAGTGAATAAAACAAGGATTGTTTTTTCAAAAGAAAGTGTAATTAAGTTTTTAATCAAAATTCTCATAGGATAGAGAATATACCATATTTACAAAGTTCTGGACTTATTTCAGCCAGATGTTCTCACTGCTTGTATTTTTCATCTGATTTTCTTAAAAAAATTAATATAATTGTGTTCAAACCAAATCTATGATTTAGTATTGGCACTTGATGATATTTGTGTCATAAAAAGGATACATTCCCAAAATTACAGCTTCCAGACACTTTATTGGCAATGATTCTCTTATCATTTCTCTTGCACTTTCCATGAGTCTGAAAAACAAATTAGTAATATGTTCTTAAAAGCACGTTGTCTGGTTTCTAACATTAGTTTATCCGAAGGTATTAAAGCATTCCAGTTTCAAAATGATTGTTCACTTTGATATCAGTGGTAAATAAAAACAATCATTTGTCTGTTTAAAAAAATATCCAAATTATTCATAATAGAAAAAGTGTATGTCCTGTGTTAAATAGCAACTCACCCTGAGATTGGTCGATTCTTTCGTATTTCAAAAAATTGTGTCCCAGTATGGTTATATCTGAACAAAGTTAAGTTAGAGCATGAATTAAGCCTATTTTAACCTGTGATATATGTATATATAAAAATATGCATTACAAATATTAAAAATCTAATTCAATTTATCATTTTGATTAATATAATATTTATAAATAATATAAAGGATACTGTAATTCTCTCATATAGTTTTGCACTGCATTGAGTTTATCCTGACAAGACATAGAATTTGGAAGATTCAATGGAGGCTGGGGCACAGGAACCTGAAAAAATGTGAAAAAATATATTAAGAGTACTATTACAAAAAATAGACTTTAAAATTCATACTTACCTGTTCTAAAATGAGTTACTTTGAAATAGTAGATTTTAGTCAATTCATCACATTTTTGATAACATAATTTAAGCTCTTTTAATCACTGAACAAGGTAACAAAAAAATCATTATTTTTCCCAGTGTTCCATTTAAAATACTGTTACACATAGCATTTTATAATGACACCTGTATGTTTTACCTCATCTAAATCTGCATTGTCTCTGATCTTATTTACCACACTGTAACCATCTGGGTGGATCTTAGCGACGTGATCCCACATCCTTTTCCACGTAATGTCATCAATAGGAAAACCACTTTTGTTCACCCAGAAAAAGACTCCTTCTTCCTTCACACTATCATCATCTTTTTGCTTTTCCAAAGATGATCTTAATGCTTCCTTCTTTTTTGTAGGGTTAGGCCGAGTTGGGGACTTTGATGATGATGCTGTTTTTCGTGGGCTTGTAGGTGTTGGCGTAGGAGGAACGCTGGTCGGGGCCGTAGAGTTGGAGACACGGACCAAAGAACCAAAACTGGATAACTCCTCATATGGTTCCGTTGACATGGTAGTTAAACAGAGTACCTCATTGACGAGGTGTCAATATCTCACCAGTGTGTGCTTGAAGCTTTCTTATGGTTGTCAAGCCATAATCCTTTAAAATGAATTCATTTACCAATGTGGAAATCCAAATCTTTTCGGTCATTATACGAATCACCAAGATTGTTTACATCGTTGCTCCTTGCCAGCCTCGATTTCAATTCTCGTAACAGTCCCGCACTGATAGGTGGTCACAGTTGAATTCAGTGAGTTTAGTTGTATGTTTACATTCACAAGCAGCTGGAATCCTAAAATTATGCCCAAAATATTTTATTGTATGAGTGCACTCAAAAGCACTCATCGTAAAAAATTCCATTCGTATAAGTTATAACAGAGAAGTAGAGAAAGTTAATCCTTGTTTTAGTAGCCATCAATATTTTTATTTCCGGTGTACACACTACACCGATGACAAGTATTGTTACAACACCATAATGAATAATTTCGCAGAATTTTCCGGATGATAGACATCGAAAATGGCAGTTTCTGTCTCCAAAATACTCCAGTTTCTTGCCATATTTTTTGCAATATTTTTGGGTTACTGGGCCTACAGTAGAAGTCAACCGGAGCGGGAACATAAACGGAGGATCATCGAATGGATTGAAGAGAACCAACTAGAGCCTTTGGCCCCTGTCTTGGTTAATACGGGTAAATGCCAAACTCTTGTTATTACGGTTGAGTTGATAGAGATTCATATCACATCAAATCCTGATAAGCCTCACTGTATTGCGATATAGATTGATAGTCAAAACTAGTAATTTTGTTTCTTATTCATCACTTATTTCTAGATACTGTATGTCACTTTAGTTAAAATTTAACTTAAATCAATGTGGTCATCATTGTCAGTTAAGGTGATCTTTTATGCATGTATAGCAAATTGAATGCTGGAAGGTATTTTTTTTCATGAAAAAAGTCAGTGTAATGTAATTTCAGATTTATAAGAGACTGACTGCTTAACGGTAGTACTAGTATTACTAGCACGAAAATTCATGCGTTAGCACTCCTATTGACAATTCTGATATGTACTGTCTGTGCTAACGTTAGCACACACAGTACATATCAGAATTGTCAATAGGAGTGCTAACGCATGAATTTTCGTGCTAAAGTATTACATGAATGCATATATGTGAACAATGATTTGAATAAAATGCAAATAAATGCAACCGAATGACATCTAAATGAAAGTTTTGCATTAAATGTTATTTGCCCATGTTGATTGAATTGACTAAACCAAATTGCTCAGCAGGTGAAAAAAATTGGTACCCCGGTTTTGTAGATAAATCTGACATACTTTTAGGCAACAAGTATATAGAAGATTATGCTACATTGAGAAATGTAAGACCGCACATTCCACATGTATTATATGAGGAGCACAGAGCAAAACTGCTCAAAGCAGTACATAGTCTCAGAGAGCAACTGTTATTGAGACACTGGTTACAAGAAAATGATCTGCTCTGGTATTTTGAGAGGTATGTATTACCAATATTTACCTTACTTTGATTTTTTTTCGATGGCATGATTATTCATGGCCACTCTGGAATGTTTGTTTTCCATTTCAAGTTTTTTTTTTTTTTTTTTTTGCATTTTCAGTCAAATAAAAAAAGAAAACAATTTGAAAGACCAAATGTTTAAACAGGTTTTTAGGAGTAGATTTTAGATTTTTGACAATCAACATAAAAGTCATTTCAGAACATTTCAAAGGAGAATTGAATAGACAGAGACATAGGTTATCATGAAGTCTTCATGAATACCTTTGTCTTGAATTTTTTCTTTACCTTCTCTGTGCAAAGAGAACAAAGTTTGATGTTTATTTCTATATTTGTGTATTTTTAGATTAAAAGAGGAAGAAATTTTAAGCTTGGCATCACTCCTGAAAGCTGAGGACATAGTGTTCCAGAGATTAACAAGACATGATGTAACACTCAAAGAATACTTCAGATTAACAGAACATGTTGAAAACCTCCGCAACATATTCAAAGGTGATTCCTGTGAACAGTACAAAAAGATTAAATGGAAGGAGGTGGAGAAGAGTAAAGGCAAAAGTGTCTCCTATGGTAAATACTGTTAAAATGATTCTTTATTGATATACATCAGGAATTTGAATTTAAAAACCAGAGACCAAATTTAGAAAGTAATTATTTAGTGTGGGACTTCTTTGCCATACATATTTATTTATTGAGGTATGATTTAATCCTAGGTTCCTAACCATATAAGTTACTAAACAAAGATTTGCAAAACTGCCTTAGGTTTGGTATTTTATTTATCAAAAGGTGTTAAAACCACAAGATTAATATAAGATGTAATATTCCCAATTTTACTTTCAGTCAAAATATCTGTTGTCAGCTTCGTAATTGCTGGCGTCATTACAATACTGAACGCATTGACTCAGATTGTTGGAGTGGATAAAACATCACAAACTGCCACAAGCTCGAACCAGTCAAAAGTTGGGTTCTTTCAAGGTTTAACAAAATGGCTATCTTCACCAAGGGAAGAGATTGTTTGGGGTTGGAAGGAACCTCAAGAAGTTGGGAAAATGTTATCATTTCAGTTGAAGGTATGTACTTACCCAAGAGAATGATGTGAGTGTGTAATACTTGTAGTTTTATGAATTTCTCCTGATGTTATTTTGTGCAGTTGTACTTTCCTTAAAAAGAAATAATGTTTAGCATTGACAGAATTTGTGTTTTACATGTATGTTTACTTTTTTTTAAACAATGGGCTGTCACAATGTACATTAAAACATATTTTTCTTATTAAATTTCATATTTGGATGATGTTTTATTGTTTTTTTTGTTTTTTTTTCAGTTCTTTTATGGAGGGAGGGTCTACCCAGTCTCAGACGCTGACAATTTGTCTATAGAAATTGAGCACCAAAGTGACACACACTTCCCTCCAGTAACGTGTGCTGTTGAACTAGGACATCCCGAAGTGCACATCGCTTCAGTCTCCTTCACCGTCAGACGTGCTGGGACGTATTATATCCATGTAAAGCGCGATGATGTTCCCATCAAAGGGAGTCCATTTGAAAAGTTTTTCCAGTCAGGTTTGTAAATTAGCGATATGATGTTTTTTTGAAGAAACATTTTATCCAAATATTTTGTGAAATTTAGCTGTCTGAAGAGGCTAATAATATATTGTACCTACTTTGATTCTGGCTTTTCCAGAATGAGTGCAGAATACATTTTTAACTGTATATGATTATACCCATTAGATTTATTCCTTGGGGTGTCTTCAGACAAATAATTGTTAGTTTCTAATGCCATCCATTATATCGATTCCTGATTACTTTCTTTCTAGGTCCTATGAACCCAACCAAGACTAGAGTAGTGACCAACTGCCCTACAATTGTTTGTACGCAGCACCAAAGATATACTCTTTATGTTGAACCAAAGGACAGTTATGGGAATCTGTGTACACAGCTAGCAATAGAAAAGCAACTGCAGCAAGATAACTGTGGACTGCAATTTAGCTTTAAAGAAGTGAGGATTGATTAAATTTGAATATAAGTAGTCTGGCGTAATTATTTCATGTGTCCATTTAAATGAGATTATAATAGGTGGATTTATAGTTAACCCTTAATGATGACAGCGATACCTAATGAAATTCTTTAAAGTCATGATTAGCTTTTATCTGGTACTTCTGTATTATTCTGTACCTACTCTTGTCATCACTTTTGTATCATGATCCAATAATAGCTTATTTTTACAATGTTGTGTTTGATTATGTCCTCATGCAGGCTGGCACAGATGAAGATGCCCAAGTTCACACACAACTGCTGTATGAAGCTCCTGTTGGTCTGCTGGCAGCTAAAATAAATTTCTACAGTCCTGGGTGTTTTACAGGCAGCATTTCTTACCAAGACACACCAGTCTGTAACGGGGAGTTTAGTGTGGTGGTTTTGAAAGGTACCAAATTGAATTTAATAAAAGGGGGTAAGGTGTAATGAGTTTTAGAAGTGATTTTTTTTCCTTTTTTTTTTTTTTTTTTTTTTTTTTTTTTTTTTTTTTTTTTTTTTTTTTTTTGTCATCTGGTAATCCGAAGAGGTCCATCAGTTTGAATTGTTTGGTATGCAATGAGAATTGCTTTGAATATGAGAAGTCTTAAACACCATGAGCTTAGGGCTTTCACTGAAGAGGGATCAACAACAATAATACAAACATTAGATAAGATTTCCACTGCTCGTGTTTAGAGATATGTATTAGTATTCTGGGCATTCATATTTCCCAATGCCTGTTAAAATGAACCATTTTTAATGAACAATAAATGTTAAAAAATTATAAATATGTTTTTTTATTGTTTGCAGAAGATGAAGCAGTCCTGGTTAAGAAAAATATTGAGAAAAAGAAATACAAGTGCTATTACGAGGCTCGTTTACTAAGTTTGTGCAATGAGCGCTTTTCAAAGGCCAAAAAAGTTTACCTTTATATTTCACCCAGGGTAAGTTTTCACTTTTAACTATCCAAGCCTCTGAACTACGCTTTGTAACATCATTCTTAATAATAACTAGCCATTAATAAATGGAGGAAGTGTAGTTTGTTTGGCGTAAAATTGTTTCAACAGGTGAACACGAAGTCTAAATATTTTGATAATATCTCCTAACTTCCATATTTAATTTCTTTGCAGACTCTGAAAGTTTATGAATATTATTTGAAGATCATCCCAAAATTAATCACTGCATTTAGGGTGTGTCCATCCACAAAGGTATGTATTGTGGTTGTGTGATGAATAGTGTTGATCATGGTATGAGATCTAATATTTCAAAATAAATGATGCATTTAATTGGACTTGCTGATTTGGAAATTTCAACACCTTGCGTTATGGCAATGGTATGAAATCTGACATTACAAAATAAAGGTCCTTTAAGGATGCATGTAATTGGACTTAATGATTTGGAAATTTCAGTACCTTGCATTATGGCAATGGTATGAAATCTGACATAACAAAATAAAGGATGCATGTAATTGGATTTAATGATTCGGAAATTTCAGTACCTTGCAATATGGCAATAACAATCAAATTAAAAAATGACCATGCATTGTCCCAAAATGTTGAGAACTATTTGTGTTTATTTGTTAGCAGCTTTGCAAAATGATGTATGCTGCAATTCATACTAAAACTTTGGAGATATTTTCATGTTAACTGAGATTTGAAGAAATATAAAAAAAAACCTGCATGTTATGTAAAAATGCTGTATTTTTTGCTTTAGTTTTTGTTTGATGGGATGAACAATCAGTATGATGCTCCTGTGTTTATCATAGAAGATAGCACACAGCCCAATGTTGAGCTTGCCAGTAAAGATAGAAGCTTAATTGTTGCCACTTTTACTAACCACCTTATAAAGAATATTGGTAAGTATTTAATTTGTATGTTCAAATGTTTTACATTTTTCAATGTTGCATTTTTTTTCTCTGTATGATTCTTTGTGGGCATTTGCTCATTAGTTTAAAAAAAAAAACAGGTTTAATCAATGGTGCATGGAAAAGAATAATTTCTTTGCAAATGGGGTAAATGACTATTATAATTATGACATTGTATATTATTACTTGTATAGGTTTTATTATACAAGTAATGGTCTTTGTAATACTTATATGAATTTTTTTTCAAAAAAAATCTGAAATTATACATGCCCATGAGTTTCATTTGATTTATAGTATGAAAAATAATAATTTCTCACTTTCATCAAAGGGGGTTCACAGTCTTTCAAAGAAAAACAAGAATTTTTCTATAGTGAAATGAGAAGTCATCATCAGAAGCATCAACACACCAAGGTGACACTCAAGATTGACAGGAGTAACTTTTTTGAAAGTGTGAGTAGCAAATATGATGTGATTGTCTGACACGGGGTTAGCGCTGGAATTTTTTAAAATGACAGAACCAAAAGTTTGAATGAAAGTTATTATTAGATAATTATACTCGGAGAAAATGTTTGATTAATAGAGGTCCTTTCAGGTCATTTTCTTTCTAAGAAAATCATAGATGCATTACATATATTGTGTTCATATTTTAAATTGTGCCCTAAGACTTTGAAAAAAGAGCCATTAGAAAGATTATTAAATTGTTATTTGCGTTAAAAACTCATTTGTGATGTTTTTAAAAATTTTAAATTTTCATTTTAGTCATTTAAAGCCACAAAAGGGTTCAACATTGCTGACTGGTGCAAGAATTTTGAGATTCAGTTCATTGGGGAACAAGGTAGGTAATATGACACTAAGGGTGTATTCCCAGAGATTTAGATCCATCCAGAGATTAAGATTTAGATCGACCTAACTCCCTGGGGGTTCATGCTAAATTGCAGTCAGCCGAGCGCGCACCATAGTTAATTACCCCCTTACAGCTTTCAGTAGGCGGGACAGACGCTTAAGCCGGCTAAGCTGACAGTAATCTAGTGAGATTCCCCACAGGGATAGATTGATCTAAAATCTATGGAAATGGGGTCTAAGTAACACAAAATGTATAACATTATGCTTCAAAGGATACCTGAACTAAGAAAGAATGGGTTCTCATAATAGAGTGGTCAGTCATCTTTAGCTGGCTGCAGATTTGTTTTGAAATAATTTATTTAATTATTAATTACTTTCATGTTATGATTATGCCTTTATGCACTGAATTTTGATGGTTTTAAATGTCAATAATATTTTAATAATAGTACTTTGCTACATTTCTTAGGTCTGGATTGGGGTGGATTGAGGAGGGAATGGTTTCATCTCTTGTGCATTAACATTTTTGATCCCAGTAAATCCAAGCTATTCAGGAGATTAAAGAAAGATGACCCCCAGGGGCTTGTGAGTATTGTCCACAAATGCTCCTTGACACTTTTTTTCTTGTGGAAGACTGATAAGTTGAAATGTTAGAACCTGATTGTCAAATATGTATATTTAATCGAACTCCATGAAATACACACTAGGAAATTGAGGCTGATGCAACCTGTTTAAGTCCCAGGATTGTTAAATTGTTTTACTCTTGACACTTACAGTAAAATTATTATTATTATTATTATTATTATTATTATTATTATTATTATTATTATTATTATTATTTGCAACACTTTCATGTAGGTGTGACAGGTCATATTCTGTCTCACTAATTAACCTCCTTCACAATTATAAAATATATTTGCATAATTGCATACAATACTATGATTATGATATTTTTTCCACAAGGTTCTGCCCAACCCAAAGAGGCCAGAAGACCTGAAGCTGAAATACTATGAATTTGCTGGGAAAGTTGTGGGCAAGATTCTGTATGAATCTGCCTTAGGAGGCTCTTACAAACAGCAAGTCAGTGCTAAGTTTGCACGGTCATTCTTGGCTCAATTGATTGGGTTACGTGTCAATTACAAGGTAGGTAAAACACTTGAAATTTTATTAGTATGAGAGCTAGGCTGTGTATAAAGCATACCTTTTGTGGGAAGGGGCTGAATTTTAAGTTTAAAATCATATTCATATAGTATGTAAGTTTGTTTTGATAAGGCATAAAATAATGTATATCTGTGGTGCTAAAAACATTTTGGTATCAAAGTATTTTCTCACTTTGTTTCTGATCAGTACTTTGAACAAGATGACCCAGATTTGTACACCACCAAAATCAAGTATGTTTTAGAGAATGATCCTGCAGATATGGACATGCATTTTGTGGAGGAGGAATACAATGAGAAAAATGAGCTTGAAAGGGTGAGTTTTCGTTCATGTCAAAATTATGAAGCATAATAACAAGATAAAACAGAAAGTAACAGAGGAGTATTGCAAAGAATTTCAGCAGCTGTAATTTGATAATAGGTTCTCCAAACAAAAGTTAAACTCAAAAGGTTGTGAGTATTACTGTTCCAATATTTCAGTGTCTAGCAAGACTTTTTTTTCAGAGGAATAAGATGTTTTATGGAGTTGGCATATCTCATTGTAACCTTTATCTGGAGTCACCATGGGAATAATTGCGTGCATTTTCTATATTTCTATATATATGACAAAAGAAACGCTTGAAGTGATATGTGAGCTTGTTTATAACTTTACTACCAAAGTCTGTGTGGATGGTTATTCTATTTATTTATTTATTTATTATTATTTTATTTATTTTTTTTTGTAAACAGACAGTTAATTTGATCCCCAATGGAGCTCAGGTGCCAGTGACCAAAGCCAACAGACACCAGTACTTGGATGCTTTGGCACAATATCAGCTGGCAACTACAATAAAGGAGGAAATGGAAGCTTTTCTGAAAGGACTTAATGACTTGGTGCCTGATAACTTACTCAGCATTTTTGATGAATATGAACTAGAGGTGAGGATTTGCTACCTTCTTTTTTAGATATTTATTTATTTATTTGTTTATTATCTTTTCTTTGATAGATTAATGCTTCTTTTTAGCCCATGTTCTTTGCTGAATTTTATATCTTTTCGAACCAATCACCTGTTATCATTTATTTTGAGATAATTTATATTACTTTAAATTATAGATTAAAAAGCAAACTGTGGTGTTAAATAACCATGTTTTCAATAATTGTCTTCTAGCTGTTGATGTGTGGCACAGGATCATATAGCCTTGATGACTTGAAAAATAATGTGAATATCTGTGGAAATTCATATTCATTCAACAGGGTAAGGATACATTTACTATATATTGAATCAACCAAATAAACATTAATTTTTTTTTAAATAGATATTTAAATTTTAAAACATGAAACAGCAAATTTTTTATTGGGATTTTAAGATGTATAGTAGACAAAGTTATTTTTCTTATATCAGGGAAAAATCAGGCCCAGGTCAAATGAATTTTCTCAAATGAAATGGGCAATTGTGATTGTGTCAAGTTTTTACATCTTTACTGCTGATATTTTCTTTCAGACTTTGAATTGGTTCTGGACCATCATTGGAAGTTTCACAACAGAAGAAATGGCTCGTCTTGTTCAGTTCACCACAGGAAGTTCCCAGCTGCCACCTGGTGGATTTGGCTCCCTTTCCCCAACTTTCCAAATCTCGCCTGCTTTGTCTTCTGGAAGTTTGCCTACTGCTCATACTTGGTAGCTTTTCGCATACATATATATAAAGATTTGAATGTAACTTTACTTCACTGGACCTTATTTTTGAGTGATAAACAAAATTTATTATTATTCATCTCTTCAAATGTTGAAACAAAGGAAACAAAAACCTGTTTCCATATATTAGAATTGATAAAACATTAAACATAATAATTATTTTTATTTAATTGATAATTGTTAAGTTTGGAATGCAATATTACAGTATATTTAATTTGGTAATGTTACTTTATTTTGTTCCAAAATAGGCATCAAAAGTTGGTTATATTAAGAATAATTTATTTATTTATTTTTAGTTTCAACCAGTTGTGCCTTCCAGACTATGACAGCTTGGATCAGTTCCACCAAGCTCTACTGCTGGCTATTAATGAGGGCAATCAGGGATTTGGAATGATCTGATTCCTGTAACTGTTACAGTATATTTATAATGCAAAAATGAAATTACAATGCAGAGATTGCTGAATAAGATTTACTTGTAGGAGGTTGCAGAAAAATGTAAAAATTACTTGTGTTCAGATTACTGTTATAATAAGTCACTGTTTTTAAATAACACAAATGTCAAATGGTTAAAAAGAATAGTCTCTAAGTGCAAATATACTCCAATATTTCTATCATTTATTTTAATACTAGGCATACATATTCTGTATTTTGGCATTGTAAAAGCCAAATTATGTTTAAATTTCAGATTTTTAGACTTTTATGTTACAATTTGTTTTGCAATATATATGATATCAGACAAAAATAGGAGTAAAAGTGTTTGTTATCTGTGTTGATCCCATTTGTTCGCTCAGTAATCTCTTGTCCTTTAGACATTTTTCAATTTTTATTTTTGAAACTTTATAAATGTTGTGAAATTGATATTTATTTATAGGTATAAATGCATCATTTATTTATAATTGTATCTTGCTTCTCATTAATATTATTATTATTTGTTCTATTTATCAATAATATTAAGGAATTTACAAATATATTTTATAGATAATCTCCCAGTGAATTGGATACCAAGATAGATTTCATTTATTGGTAAGGTGATAGATTAAAACTAAGTATGAAAAGTAGTTTGATTTTACTTGAAACAAAAATACTTTTTTTAATTCTGCAATTATATTTCCCACATGCTGCGTAAACCCCAATTTGATTACACTATTTTTGTTCAGCATTCAATAAACTGAATGATAAGTGGTTAAAATTTGATGTTGTGTCCTCTGGGGCAAATTGATGCGATTGGCATGAGGATTTGTATGTTTTTATACCCGGTATCCAGTTAGTCAAGTCTCACACACACACAAACACCTGTAGTGTTAAGTGTAGAATATAAAAATGCATCTATCTTTTGTAGAATATTTTATTTGATGGGCCGTTTTGTGTATTTATTATTATTATTATACGTTATCTGTAGCCATTGTAAGTGCAATCATGTCGGAATGTCAGTGACATCAATATGAAAAACATAAAAGATAAACTTTATTCTTTTTTTAATCGAAAACTTGTGAAAAATAAAAGGCGGTCTTGTAGCGTAACTATTTCAGTGTGTTGGTCTTCATCTGTCCGAGGAAATCGCAGGTATAATGCATCTAAACTGTTTGGCGTTCAGACACGATAACTTGGCTTTTATTTATGGTTTCTTGCACTCCATTGGTGGGATGAACCTATCGGGGTCTGAAATACCTACTTCCACGTTGTAGAAACTGAAATGATAAAAAAAGAAAATTATTACCATCACGACCATTAACGCTGGTATAACATGTACCGTGTTAAACCCCATTCAGTAAAGTTACACAGTCACTGACCCCAAAAATTAATTTGAAAGTATTATAAACTAAAAAGAAAAATATCAAGGGTTTCATCAAAGTGGTTATGAAACGCAATCCCTTGTCACGTGGTTACTTACTGTGTCTGCACAAGTCCGACTGAGGAGTCGTAGAAATAGTCAGAGACGGGAACACAGGCGGGGTATGTCCAGGACCCATAGTATTTAGCTGAAGGTACACACAACTTGTAAGTTAATATATTTGCATGAAAGGTGTTTATCAAACATTGTTTCTTTATAGAAATCGAAAAACATATTTACGTTATCTTAAGAATATTTAAATAGATAAAAACCGAAAAACACACTTCCGATATCTTAAGAATATGAAAATAGATCGATGTTCAATAGGGGATTAATAGTTAATTATTATTATTATTTCTATGGGTCAAGAATAACCGAACTGCGACTGAAGGCAACTTTTTTTATTCAGCTTGAGTATCATGCATTTTACGTCCAAGAACGAAAAAACTCTCCTGCGCTTTTGCATATATTCTATGCAAATGCTTTACTCTAAAGAAAATGAAAAATACCACGCTTCAATCTTGGTTATTAAATAGAGTTGTTTCAAATTCCATAGCGTATCAAAGTTACCTCCTTGTTCCGTGGTCTCGCTCCACAGGGATACCAACACGCCGTCATTAGCTACAGAGGACCCAATGTACGCCTCACCGCCGCTCTTGGCATTGGCCGGGATGCCGATCTTCCTGAAGGGTCTGGTGAGAGCAGTGACATTACACATTTTGGTTTTCAGGTTGAGTCTGTATTCCATTCCCTTAAGATTGAGAAATGTTCATTAAAATACGCTTCTCGTTCAGACATAGTTACGAATGATGTCCTATAGAATGTGTAATCAAAATTTATTTCTATCATTTTATGTCAAATATTATACATAATTATATAGATGATAAAAATGTGCAAAAACTCTGTGAATGGGGTTTATGTTGTAAAGCATAAAAGCTGCATGGACAATAATCTACAAATTCTTCGATACCAGACCGCGTAACTTCTTGCCATATCTCGACATGCTATTTTAAACTGTAGGCTCGATGCAGCTGTGCATGTACCTCATTATGAAGCCATAAGACATCGTAGTATTCCCTATCTTCGTTGAAATACACCTCCTCGACCTTCCTGATTCTCTGGTTTATGGCATCATAAGAAATGTGAGCCCTCTCTGCAAATTTCTTGGTGATGTCCATCTGAAAAAGATTTTTTAATTTTAAAGAGACGGGTAGCATTGCCCTCCGCATTGGTGAATAGAAGAATCGGTATGTGAATTGAATATATACAGTTGCATATAGTTATCTGTTTGATATATTTGGGTAATTTTTTTGTGCCTGTGAAATGTAAAATATCGATGGATTTTTTGTCCAGGCACAGACGTCAAAAATATAATTACGAATCACTGCTTTTTATTACCTTTTTATAAAAGCTATGAGAAAGAAGGGCGTTTACATTCAGTAAAATAAAAAAATGTACCGGAGTTCTCTTCTTCAGTTATTATTATTATTATTATTATTATTATTATTATTATTATCGTTGTTGTTATTGCTGTTTCCTAGACATTTTAACATCTTGTCTTTTGTGCGCAATAGACGTAATACGGCTGGTTAAAGGCATCTTAATTCAAAAGTCCAAAATCTGAGCAAATATCAAGATTATAGGCCTTCAGTTTTACCCAATACTTAGTTCTTAAACTGTAACCTTATACAACTATAATATTAATATCAGGTTAAATGCACTCATATCACATGCTTCTATTCAGAAAGTTGTTGAAATATGTTCATATGCTGGCTGTCCTATCATATCTAAGACAAACACACACTTTGCACCATGTGTGCCCTGGTGGAGGGCGTGTCAGGGCACTACAGGCATAAATGGCGATACACGACGGAGGGAGTGACAATATGACAATAATGTTGGCTTTAGGAATATAATGAACTTGAAGTTATACATGAAATATAGTATGTTGGTGTTGGTGTCGATTTTAATTCTATCGGATTTCTGTGTGAATGGCGATATATTATGACTATTTTCTATTTACTAAAAGTAAAACCTGT
>NW_019776163.1:0-30446 GCF_001039355.2 Lingula anatina | reverse complement strand
CGCAAAAAAAAAAAAAAAAGAAAAAAAAGTGAGTGAGATATATATTTCCTATGTATGTCTACTATTTTTCTTAGATTGATGTTTTACCTGAGGTGGTGCGTGCCGTGAATGGCCAGTGTGAAGTCTACTTGGATGGGGGTGTCAGAACAGGCACAGATGTACTAAAAGCTCTGGCATTAGGAGCTAAAGCAGTTTTCATTGGTAGACCTGCACTGTATGGGCTGGCCTATGATGTAAGAATACCTATAATAAGTTATATTTTCTTACCCAAATTTGCATCAAATAACAGACTAGAGATGTAGAAGTTTTACCAGATTTTGTTTCTTTTAAATTTTTCCTTACAGTCCAACC
The DNA here is from genome assembly GCF_001039355.2 of Lingula anatina. Next base: position 30,095 of record NW_019776163.1, on the reverse strand, counting down.
AAATGAGTTCAAAAATGTTTCCTATAAATTCCCAACAGCCTATGCTTCTTGTCAGCCTTATATTCTTTTCAATATTTAGGGTGAGGCAGGTGTGAAGACAATTCTCCAGATTCTTAGAGATGAGCTAAGCTTAGCCATGGCCCTAGCAGGTACAGTTTGCCACTTGGAGAAGTTATTGGGGGGAGGGTGAATCCTAGCTTTCTTTTTAAAAGCATAATTTTCCACTTACTAATTTTAGCAGGATTTGCTGATCATCCTGTGCAAGCCATTGCCATAATGCTTAATACCCATAGATAGATTTTTCACTAGATATTCAAAGGTTTTTCTCAGGCTAATTCCATGCACATCTCTCTGGTAGAGGGTAAATTCTTGAAAAGTCTAATAGCATTTCATGCATTAATATATATGTTCAAGTCAGCATCATGAAGTATGATTAACTCTGTAACTTATGTCATTCTTTTTTTCTTGTTTTCTAGGAAAATAATTTGTTGTAGTATAAACACTCCTTAAGACAGTTTTATCTCATATTTGATGTCACAATTTTGCAACTGAAGAAGTAATAGGGTATCATATATGTTGAGTTTTAAGTGATATATTATTTCATTTTTTTTTTCAGGTTGTGCCAGCTTATCTGACATTAACAGTTCTTTGGTGGTGCATCAGTCATATTATCTTCATCCAAAACTGTAAACTGACACAAGCAAGGGTAATGGTACAAGACTGTGATAACACAGAGATTTGATGGGTTTTCAGCCCAAGCCCAAATTTATCCAATTTAATGATCACCCTGTAATACACACTTCCACATCATTCTTTGTTAAAAAAGTCCAGAGTTGGCAAATGGCCACATAACCATGAAAATTATCAAAATTTTAGTAGCATTTTTTAGAGTTTTATGTTTTTACATACATAAAGATAATATTTAGTGAAAAATTTAAACATATATGATAACGATGCATGGTGTGGCCAGTACTACATCATTTATGGTACTTTTACCAATTGGAGGAATGAATAAATAGGTCACTTTACAACCAATATTTTGAAGAATGTGCAGTTTTAAAGCTTTTTTTGGCAGAACGAAGGATTGATTTATTTATATTATGACTTGGCATGTTGAATTTATTTTAGTTGTTTTCGAAACTAGTGGAAATGGTTTGCATGCGTCGCTTGATATCTCAAATACTTTATATATGTATCTTTTCATAAATGTTTTCTTCCACTGTATTCACATAACTTATATAATTATTTCACAGTATTCACATAATCTATTGAAATTTAAAGTATAAATATATTTTTTCTTAAACTTTGATGTTCTTCATGGCTTCTTTGTTTATACATATAAATTGTAAAAGGATATTTGCACAAAGAAATACTTTTTCATTAAACACCCAGTTTCAGTGCTTAAATATTGTGGTTGATATAGCAGGCACAATGGTACATTTTGTTGAAGATTAATTTTACATGTACCAACACATCTGTTATGATTCTAATAAAGAAACATTATGTAAACAAGTAAGCACCAAGACAATGTGTTACTGTGTCTATTTTTAAGTATTCCTGTGCAATGAGAGGTCCAAGGTTGTCTAAAATAAATAAATAAATAAATAATAAAAAAAGAAAAAATAATAAAAAAGGGGGAGGGGGGCAGTCTGTTAAAAACCAACCAACTCCTAAAGAGATTGCGCCATTTAAACATTGCCTTCTCTAACACAACCAAACTCGGCAAAGCCGCCAGGCTCGTATTATAAATGAGTTCCATTATCTTCTGGTATTTGGAATTTTATTTCTTATCTGTCTAAGAACCAACCCATCGAGACTGTTGGAGTAAACAAAGAAGATAAGAAAGCGTGTCGGCCCTTGTTTTAAACGTGAGTCCTCAAATCATGTAAAATCGGTTCTCCCTCAAACCGACGTAAGTGCATACTTGTGATGTTTTTTTTTAAATATTCGTTTGTTTCTGTAAACACATTTTTTGCGTTTAATATGCTGTAATTTTTATCTTTTAAAAGCTAGATAGTTTCAAGAATTGATCAGATGTACAATTAATTATTTTATAGCAGGTGAGCAATTCACGCAAAATCAATTTTCTCATACTTGTCTCACTGTGACTACTAGCTGTAGTGTCGATTACGAAAAAGGAGAAAATCTATCGTTACACATGAGGAAAAAAATATTGCCAGCGGAACATTTTCTCTAAATAAAAGTGTTACTCCCAGCCATTGTGAATAAAGGAATTCTCATTATATTAATTTCATTAAAACAAGATGTTACCGTTTCGAACCAAACGGAGAGATTAATACATATGGATATATAACAAGTCGACTTTAAATAGAATTTTTTTTCGAGGTGTTCTCAAAGTGATTTTATCAAGGCCAACTTATAATGAACATTATCTAGCTCCTGTTGTGAAAAAAAATAAAAACGCAAAGGCTGCAGATCTTAAAGTGGAGCCTAAATATGTATATTGATTTACGGTTTGTTTACATTCAATTCAAAAAAGTATGCCAAAACTCCCTTTGTAATTGTTACATTTGAAATAATTTAGACTGTAACTTGACCCGAAACGTGATCTTAAATGACGCTGATTTTTTTCAATACATCAATATACCTGACAGGCCTCCTCACAAACCTGAACCGATATTCTTATGCGCCAGGTGTGAAGAAAAAAGTTCGTTTGCATTCTTAGCAGATTTATTTCTACCAAGGTACGAAGAGAAAAGACAACTGGTAAAATTTGAATGGGAACAGTCAGCATAGCAATATAATAAAGACGTTTAACCGCACGCACCTTTCAAATGTGATCCTGGCACGTGAGGTTTCCCCCCTCTCCGCGAAGTAATATTTATTGAACAGATGACCGCACTATTTTCAGACGATAAACTGTAGGGTGCATGGTGTTCGTGTTGTGAAGTGATGGCGACGTTCACAAGTACAGGGACTACTCCAGCAGTAGCTGACATGAACTCGTATAGGAACGCCGCAGCACCTGCTAACACTGTCCACAACAATACTTCACCGGGAAATCATGCTGTGAACTTTCACACACCAACGAAACGAGATGAAGTGCATGAACAGAAACAGAAATATTTTACAGCAAAATATGGAGCACAGCAAATGGTTTTAATTCGAAAGAGACTTAAAGTGGAAGATTGGGTTGACGATCAGTTAAGGGATTTATATGACTGTGAAGTAAGTATCCAGACTATATAACATAGGATGTAAGTGTCCTTCTACATGTACAGACCAAAACGTGACAGATGGGAGACCAGTGGCGCCCGTACCATGTTGTCATGTATACACTGTATTATACAGGTTTACACATGATATTTTCCTGATCATCTAAACATTTGACACACACACACACACACACACACACACACACACACACACACAGCCACGAATCTTAGCATAAATAATTGGTTGATGGAGATCATCTTGATTTATTTCGTTCGCTGTAAAGTTATTTAATGTGTTACGATATCTTGCATTTTATTAAACGGCCCTTTTAAATGATTTAGGCCTTAATGTTGCCCAGATAGAAAACAATGTATGTATTTATAAAAAATCACCACATACACTTGAACAAACTGGCAGACAAAGACGTCAACCACTGTTTCAAAGCATCCCAGCAAAGTGCTTACCTATGTGGAGTAATAAGCATTTTAATTGGATAAAAATTATTTTGGTATGATCAAAATGGACAATTTTTACCAAAATATGATGTTTATAACTTAGAGTTAAAATAGTTCAAGAGCTTGCCTATATAAGTCTGTTTACACCTTTAGCATTATGAAATGATTTTAATCCACTGTTAAGTTCTAAGCATTTTTGTGATGATTTTGGCTAATACACCAATCCAAGTCTAGAAGAAAAAAAAAAGTTGTCTTTAATTTGAAGACAGACTTTCAATTGACTGGTGGTAGGTAAAACATTTACATGTGCTCCAGCTTAGGAATGATATTTNATGCTCCAGCTTAGGAATGATATATAACACACATATACATCAATGATAAATTTATTTACATGTTTAGCATGATAATGGAAATAGGTAACAATCTCAAGCATTATACATGCCCCCCCATCCCTTGAAAACTAAACATTGTTGTCTTAAAGATAGACTTTTATTAGATAACCTGTACTAATCATTGTCTCATCACATAGGTCTTTTAAGTAATGGTATGCCCACTCCTAGCTAAAAAATGGGTATTTACCTCAGGCAAATATAATTGATTGGTATTTACCCCAGGCAAAAATAATTGCCCCATAAAATTTAGGTGCAGTGAGGTCCAACTTGAATATTACATACTGTGTTAAGATAGACTTGTGTTTTAATAAAGACATATCTGCCAAATTAGACCACCTGTCAGATGGTTGTTATGGGGTTAAACTACTTAACATAAGTATACTATGATATAGTTGAGTGCTCTTCTTTAGTGAGGACAATCACACAATGGCTTAAGGTCATAAAATGCACTCATACATTGGGATTTTAAAATAAATTGTTTTAACATAAGTCAGTGAGATATTTCTGCCAGGCATAAACCTCCTAGTTCAAATCTTACCAAAGGTTCTAATTTGCGATGAGTCATTTCGCCATGTTCAATCTCATGGTAACAGCTGGAAATTACTTGTGACACTTCAGGCTATTTTTGCCAATAATCACATACATGTTATGTCCTGCCTCTCAAGTTCCTTCTGTTCCAAACACATTGAAACAAAAAAATCATTATTTTATTTAGTAATACTATACCCATGTGAAAAGTTGCTGAGTATGTATGAACTGTAGCAAGGGATGCCGTTATTTAAAAGTGGAACTTTGACTGATAATCATGGGTTTTAAACCTTGATTACTTTCTCCAGGTCATACAACATTTAAAAAGGCTTCTGTAGTCTGATTGTTCTGTATTATGAATAATTGAAAGCAACATCACTCATGAGAATTTGTTTTGTGGTCAAAATGCTGCCAGCTTCATGTAATGGATCAAGACTGATCTCAAGTGCCACCTAGTATATATACACTGTAGGGCACTGTATTATTTGGCTTTTAACTCTAAATTAAGAGAGCTTGAAGGAAGCTGTATTTTTAGCTAGATGGATTCTGAATCACGGTCTGGATTCTGTGTGGTAGGTCAGCACGGGAAAATTAGGGTTCTCACTCTGGAGATACAGGGTTATTTGTCTAATGGTTAATAACAAACAAATGCCACATGGACCAGGAGAAGTGCACACATGCCACTAGAGTTACTCATCTATGAACAGACTTTTCTTTCTTTCGTTGCAAGAAAATTTCAGGAGTTCTTTATTTTCTGGAGATCTAATTTGTAAACCTCAACCTTCTGAGTAATGAATATCAAAATAACATGCCAAATTGATTGGATTTATTCAGTTCCTTATACCCCAGTAGTGTATTTCATGTGCATTGATCTCAGTTTGTTAGAGATATATTGATGGAATTGCAGTCCATTGAAATTATTAATCATTATGTAACCTCTCTTGCAATTAAGTTTAATGGGAGGTCTTTCATTATCAACTTTTCTGGACATTTTAACTCAAACTTCCAAGACTTTATTAGGTTCCATTTTTACATAAGAATGAATAAGGCTTTTAGGTGTCCACACTAAGTCCAAATGGGTCGAATGGTATAATTCCTCCTTGTCTTTTTTGGCCTCGGGAAGTGTTTGTTCTTCTTTGCAGCAGGTCATTTACATACAATGGAATAGAAATTCAAATATTAATGTAATTCAGTCATTCTTGTGGGGTTCAAATGCAAGGTTTACATAGGTATTTACATGACCTATATATCTTGAATTGAAGGCAATATAAACACTACCTTTGGTTCTGCATAAGCTACAGCAATTAAACATGTGCAGTGAATATTGGAGAGTTAGGGCATAATTCAGAGGGGCCCATATGATTTCACTGGGACCCCATCAGAAAGAGATGCCTAGAACTAAAAAGTAGACACATTTATCTAAGGCAATAAACTCTGATCAAGTTGTGATGTAGTCCATTACACAAACTGTAGAATTAATAATTTATCAATCTATATATTAGACTTGTACCTGAAATATTTATATGCGTAACTGTATACAAAAAAAATTTTATTGGATTAAACATAAAAGATTTCTACCAGTGTACAAAGCAGTTGTACTTTATGGTAAATAGTCTTGCTTAGAGAGATTGATACAGTGTATAAAATGAGTCAAGATTTGTAAAAAAAAAAAAGTATGTTTTAGAAAAAGGTATGGCACCGGTATTGGTTCTTAACAGCAATTGACACTGGACTACATGTAGGTTTTATCAATATCATTGAGTGCATATATCCTAGATTTTTTGCACTCTGACTCAGTATAAATAACATCCTTGTTTCCATAATTATAGAGGGGCATAAAAAACTAATGAGATTGTTATTCATTGACAATGTTTATTTCATCTTGCATCCTTTAGATCCTTTAGTTTTCCCTCATGTTTTATGTAATAATGATATTGACATTTTCATGTAAGTTGGGATGGGAATTGCACACATTTTTCAAAGATAAAAGATATCCTTTGGTGTCAGCGGGTGAGATATGGGTACTGTGTTCACCCCTTTGCCCACCTGTTTAACCTTGATAACACAGGTAAAATTATAGAGCTCCGCCACCTGTGTCTGCTCCTGTAACACCTGAAGGTGTCCTTTTGGAGATCATGTGGTTTCATTAGACATGTAATTTTGAAAAGTAACATCGGTTCATTGCACAGTTACAAGTTATATAAGATATCTTAAAGCTGACCTGACACATTTACTTTGGTGAAAGCATTTAAATAAAGAAAAATGTGACAGTGGCAGAGTATATGTCAGTCAAACGCTTCCACCATCTATTTGTATTTGCGGATTTGATATTTGGATTACCACATTGGTCCATTTTTGTTTGTTGTTCGTCTCAGCCAATTGTTTGCTATATTCTGCTCTATGTAGTTTGTGAAGATTATTTGGGCGTTCACGTGTAAGCCAACTCTTACATCAGTCAATAAATAAGACTCTTCATATACGAAAACATGGTAGTATTTCACACTTTGAGCCAAAGTGTACACATTTTGTAATGTGTCAGTTTTTGTTGGATTAAATGCTGTTTTGAAGAATGTTGAAATTTTGATAGAACGTAGGCTTAAAAATACAGCCGAGAATACAACCCACAAATGAGTACTAAAATAGTAATGAGAAAACTATTTAACATTACTATGGAATGTTGATATTGTTCAAAACCTCTTTGTGATAAAGCCATTTCAACTTCAGCTGAGATCTTTTTTTCTGAAGTTGTTTGCATTCAGGTAGTCAAACTTCCATTAAAGTAGCTTGCACAGATATTAAAAAATTGCCTTGTGGCACTGTGCTTGCAACTTGATGTTCATGAAAAGTAGTAAACCAAGTGTGTGCCAGACAGTAAAGCTCTGGCAGTTCTTATTTAGGTATTTGTCATCACTTATCTTCAGACTTCCTGATAGTTTCTGGCTTATACCTTCCCATAGGACCTTTCTGATAGGGAACTAGTACTGGGATTAGCATACTGATTTATTACCTCTGTCTTTATGCTGGTGACGGTAGGGTTTACCAGGTATCAGGTGTAGGCTTCTCCATTTTGTACAAAAACACCATTTCCAGTCATGTTGACTCTGCATAACTTAATTAGTTCCAAGCTCTAAGTATATCAGCTGATGGAGTGACTATTTAATTTCTGACCTTATAGAGGATGTGGGGCAATTAAAAAGTTTTTAGCCTTACTCGGAAAGTGTATGGAGTGGTTATCCATCTTAAGAATACCATATTTATTTTGTTTTGATGTGAAATTTTGACACGGTGTGTCACTGATGAGACTTTTCCTACTTTTGTCAGAATTCTGACTTTTTCAGGGTCATTTGGGTCATTATTGTGAATCTTGTACCCTGGACCCCTGGCCATTTTTCCTACTTTTTCAGTGAGGACTGGTTTCATCCCTGTGTATATGGTTGCTGATGCTATATGGCCCCATTCCCATAGACACAATATACTCCTATAATCACCAACTTTTCTGTTTTCTAGTACTTGTATTCTACTCTTTGCCAGGAGAAGAAGTGTCATTCTGTTATGCTGATTGCAGTCAGTGAGTGGGAGGTTTACTGCACCATTACAACTGGACAAGAAATTCAGCCAATATTGAACTGTTTGTTTTAGCAGAAAATTGCCAGTGGCCCAACCAGTTTAAATATTACCTTCCTCTTTCTAGATTAATGCCATGTGGGACAGTAGAACTTCTGTTCTTCTCCCTACCAGCAGCTCCATCTTTATGAGGTCATGCCCATTTTATAGCAGGTCTGCCATAAGCAAAACAATAACCACCATCTGATGAATGAAAATAATGAAAGGGATTTAAATAGCTGATGTACAGTGCTATATTTCTATAATCCAACTTTTTACACCACTGGGATCTCGGTGCACCATGGTGTACTATAATTGATCCCCCCCCAACACATGCACATGCACATGTGCCCACACACATCAATGGTTGGCCTATGACCAGTCTGTTTTGATACTGATCCTGATTGATACCCATCTTGATTACCTGATTAAATATACAGAAAGATATCCAGTCAGAGGTAATCCTGTCAATTTTCAAACATTGAAGATGCATGCCAGGGGTGTGGCTGAAAAGACACATAAATGGAAAAGAGATCATCAGATTTGCTGCTTTTATAAAAATCACCATAAACTTCATGGCACAGTTCTGCGTGTTTTTCTGAATAAAAATTGCTGTAGATATGGAGGTAAAATTCACTGACATCTATATAAAGTTTAAACAATAAGATGTACATAATGTATTACATTACATTACTGTTGCCATTTTAATGAGCAAAATGGCAACAGAATGTTCATGTAATTCTCATGGGTGCTTCCTATAACTTCAGGGAAATTACTGTGACAATTTTGTGCACATGGGGTGTGTAGGCTGGTCTACACTTTTCTCAACATTTTGTTTAATGTCACACAAATACACAATTTAACATCTATAGACTTTTCAAAATATTTGGGGGTAGGGTCAGAGAGCTCCAAAATTCTGCTTGCGGGGGATTGGGGTGGGGGGTGGGGGAGACCACCCCCTTTAAACCACTATCTCTGACCAGACATGTGTAAGCCACATTCATTCATGCCTCGCAATGGTGTAAATATCACATGCACCACACACTGACAAGGGGTGTATATATATCACATGGACCATGCACTGACAATTGGCTGTGTGTATCTGTTTACTTATCTGTCAGTACAGGACACCATGTTCTGGTGTAATAAGTGCTGTATAGGGATATCTTTTGATGTATCTTGATTTCTGTGGACTCCTAAGATGTGTTTGTGGGCTTAATAGTGATTCCCCATGAGGGCATCATTATTATCTGACAATAACAACTTGTTTGTGATGTGTGGAATCGGCCACTGGTACTGTGTGGAACACGTTAAATGATCTGTGACAAATTATTAAGTGACATGTAATGAAAAAATGTCTCAGTTGAAGTTTTAAAGTTATCCAGTTCCATTTATTTATTTATATGACTTCTTAATTTATTTTTTTGTTATTCTGTCAGTGTTGGTGGCACAGTTGGATAGCATCTGAATTTGAAAGCAAGCTTTCTGTGATGATACCACCATAGGACTAATAATCTGTAAAATTATTTTATTTATTTGGTGTTAGGGTATGTCAGATACACATCAAAGACAGCATGTGGCTGTAAAGCTTGGTTTTATTTAGAGCATGATGCATTATGTCTACAGATAAATTCTCCAGTGACAGGAGTTAAATGATTCATCAATCAGAGATGAGGTGATACAGGGTCCCAGTTGACAATTTTCATGTAGGTTGACAAGTTACATTTCCCTACATGTCTTAATATCCTCTATACTGTCACAGTGTGAAATAATCATCTTTACATAAGGAGTGAAGATTATCTTCTCAATAATATATGTCCTACTTCCATTGTACTTTCATAAACATGATGTTATTTTGATTACATTGACATCATTTAGATGCAAGCTGTCACAAATATGCCAATTATTTATACTGAAGTAAAATTGTGGCATAGTTTACCTGAATAGAATGGCCTGTCTGTATTACAAATTATAGATAATTGTTTTTTGAACAGAATTGACCTGATCCCATCTATCGGGTATCAGAATCAAGCACTATTTGTAATATGAGAAATAAGACGTGGATAATTGTGCACTAACAAATTGGTCCACTGCACCCAATGTGGTGCATTCATTTATACAGCCTTGGCAAGTGACCAGGGACCATACTTTGTTGTTTGTTTGCCCACATTCATGCTGACCATGCACTGCACATAACTACTTTCAATCAATTAGGTTTCTTGAATCACACATATTGGGTTTGACGAGGATGTAGAATTTTAGGGACAGCAAACTTTATTTTATTGATGCGCAGCCTTGTTTATTTGTCTCCTGTAACTAGCCCTCTCCTATACCGTTAATATAGTTATGTGCAATACAAGGCATGTAAAGCCCCAATAGGTGTATTGTAGAATGTTTCTGGTTTACAATATATGATGAATATTACGGTTTGTAGATACAATATATGAGGTAATACATCCCCCCCTCCCCAAAAAAAAGGCAAACTTTTACTGTGACCCATAAAGAACAACAGTTGAATGATTGATTTTTTTTTTTTGTCCAAAGGCAGCTTTTTTTTTTTTTTTTTTTTTTTTTTTTGCTTTTCACAAGCTTGCAATATAATAATCATGGTATTTATCATGGTATCTGGGTCAAAATAAGGTTATGGACAAAATAAGTGATATATATTTAAAAGTTCAGATTTCTAGTAATTCAACTCATTGAAATATCTTTTTGAAATGCTTATCAGAAAAAAAATCCATCAGTGGCACCGAACAGAGAATTCTAATTTTATTATTTTCCATTTCATTTCAGGATGATGCTGATACTTATGACTGTGAAATAGATTTGGATGAAGTTTTAGATTTAGATACAGATAATGAGAAAAGACAATTTATATGGGTAAGTAAGTGTTATGTACATCTCCCGTATTGCACCCGAAGGTAGTATTTAATGACTGTAAAAAACCTTGCTTGAATATTTAATGCTTATCACAGTGCTTTGCCTGCAGTTTATGACCTATGGTGTGATAGGAAAAGAATTTGAGTTATTTTGAAACTTGCTTTTTATGAGTTTTTTATAACACTGTAAAGTAGTTGGAAGTCGCATCTTGAATGAAATAACTCTATGAAATTTAGATCAGTGTAAAAACCAATTTTGTGCCATTCTGTCAGTATTAAATCTTGTAAACTAAATTTTGTAAGATTGAACTTGAATTTGCATGTTTATATTTTAGGATATTTTAAGTTAACATGAAAGAGAAAAGATCCTTCAATAGAAAATTGAACATTTGAGAACCCCTGAAAAATGTTTTGATTACAATTTTTTTCCACCACAATCCTCTATACTTTGCATTTAAGTGGTCCAATAGAGCACTGTGGGTGCATTTCTGTTTGTATTATCGTTCAGGTTCACAGATTAAGGTGGGATTTGTGATGGTAGACTTGTAGTAAAAGATGGAATATTGACCTGGTTTGTACTATTGTGTGCTGGAAAAATTGTAGATGCCTGTGATCTACTCTCACGTTACAGTGGTCTCTTAGTTACAGTGATATTTCTGATAAAATATTGAAGGAGAATGTGTTGGATGTCAGATTATAACAGAAGTTTGTGACAGCAACTGTCTCACAATGTAGAGATCCCATATGATTAGTTTATTCTTTGAAGATGCATTTGAAGTGTTGCAGAAAATGTATACAAAAATACCCTCTTTCACATCATCAGGCAATCTAAATGGCAAGGATATCTTAATCATTTTTGTTTACAACCTTCACTTATAACCATCCTTTCCAATGTTGAAAGTCATATATTATAACACCAACCTTGCAAGAAACCAGATTTATATTTAAGAGATAACTACACTTGTTTTGAAAAACAACAAAAATATTATCATGATCAATGCAAAACAGTTGCTATGTTATATGTTATAATAAGAAGTTTTGGCATGTTTATTCTCTTTTAGAAGGAAGTTAACATGCTCTCTCTCTCTCTCTCTCTCTCTTGAAGTAGTAGTAAAAGATGAGCGCAGTGAATGAGATGAGAGCTCACTAACTGATCTGAAGACTGTAGTATAAAACTGAATCCAGAAAACCACACAAAAGTACCCTTTTTGGCAAAACTATTTCTCATGATTTTGATAGCACTTCATCTCAACACATATAATTATTTATATGACACATATCTGGTTTTAATGCATCTTTAAATGTTAAAATCTCCAGAAATGGTTTATTCTGGTCAGGCCATTGTCAATGTCCTTTCTTAATAGGTGGTCATATTTGATAATCCTTACACTTTGGAATGGTTTGAAATAGTTATTATGTTTAAAAGTTACTCATTGTCTTATTCATTGGTGTATTTAGTTTTTAGATGTTTGAAGATTTCATAAGATTTAATTTAGAACTTTTACTTTTACTTAGGAAAAAGTGTCAAATGCACCGCAGTCTCAAGAAGTGCTGTCTGTAAGTATATATACTGCATAAAAAAAGGTGACACTTTTATAGATAAAATTTTGCTCTTAGTGTGGTCCCTCCCTTTTTGTCTTGATTTCTGTATTATCTTATTGATTTCTGTATTATCTTGTATTAAAATTAAAGTTAACCAAAGTATGTATTGAATATCTTCATGATTGATATAAATTACTATTTGTCCAATTTCATTTCACACTTATTCCTAGATTGCCCTTGAATTCTGGTAAATTTTTTTCACACACAAGATTTTTTTTTTTTTTTTTTTTTTGGTAAAAATAAAACCATTGATTTTAGTTGAAGCTGTGTGTAAACATTCATTGTCTGCTCTTTTTTTCCAGAAATTTATTGAAGAACTGTTAGAAAGGACAAAGACGTTATAGAACTTGATAAACCACCATTATGGATTAAACAATGGACTGATGTATTACTGGGAATCCACTGTATATAACCAAGAGTTGACATCTTCAGAACTTAATTGACTCCTAGCTATGTGGACATGGATCAGATACGTTTCATATGATTTAATTTTTTCTGAAAAAGCATGAATTTGCTGTTCTCTGTATCTCAGAAATCCATTAAAGTTCTTTATCACCTCTTGTGGTCAGATTATTTGCTTACAACACTAATATTAAAAAGTTGGGTTTGAAAGGCAGTGGGTTTTGCTACAAGAATGTGGGTGCCTTCTCATCAGGATGTAATCACTTAATACTGCATTTATACCTCCATGTTTGGAGCCAAATTGTCATGGGTTCCAGTTTGTTCACATAGTGGATAGAGAGTGGGTAAAATTTATTGAAGAACATGCCAAAATCAAAATTGGGAGGACATGTACATGAGGGGATAAGTTTCCATGGTGACTATTATGTTTTTATTTAAAAAGTCATGTTCACAAACACAAGTGTGGTGTGTGAAGAACATGTTCCTCGGACAAGCTGCTCTTTATGAATTAGCCTTGGTGAATGTGACCATGTGCCAGTGAGCACTTTGTGACATTTCTTCCACAAGGAAACTGCTGTAGCTGTAGATGTGAAATGTTAAAATATTGTTTACAGCATTTATCTTGTACAGTTCTTGAATGTTATGGCAATCTCACTTTTACTTTGAAAACAACATACCAATAGGGTTTGATGATTTGTGCCTGAATTATATATAGCCTAGAAACTTCATATTATTTATAGAGGTTCACCAGTTACCTGTATGAGCACCATTATGTGTATGATAGTTTTGGAAAACTGGTATTTTCAAGTAGAAGTTGAGCAAATGCCTGACTAGTTAACCAAGGGCAGTGTGATTATGGATTGTTAACTATATTCTTTTAACCATCTCTTGTTTCTATATGTTATTGTTTTATCAGTATTGCATTTAATTTCATAGCAACATACGGGCAGCAAGGCCTGCCTTGATTATCTGCAATTTTTCAGACTACAAATAAGCATACATTTAGCTTGAAAATGTTCTCATTTAGTTTGCCAGATAAATGTCCTGTTACAAAATGGATGACTATGCATTGTTTTTTAATGTCATGCCCATGGCTATGTTCAACTGAAGTGGCCCCATGATGTATTGCCTCTCTCTTGGGTGTAAACTTCAGGTTATTGATCACTTGGCTGCATGGTCAAATGTCTCCAGTATGGATATACTGCAACTAAGCATTTAAGCAATGCAAGGCTGACTCTTGAATGGTAAATTTTTTGCCAAATGCCCAACAAATACAAATTTCAAATGCCAGTGTATTATTTTTGCTAAAATTTGCCAAAATAGTCATTGATTTGGTTCAAAAGTTTGATACAGTTAATACAGGTGATTTGACTAAAAGAAATAACGTCCTCAAGTCCTATCCCTGGGCTGGTTATAGGCTTTATTTAGAGCATACAGTAGGTATCTCTGCCAAATTTCGACTGAGCATTTCTGCAGGCAACTTGCATCTTACAAGGCCATTACCATAACTTTGAAATTTCGTTATGCGTTTTAGGCTGTATATATTTACTGTGACTGAAGGGGCTTCCCTACTAAACTGCTGAAATTTAGTTTTTAACAGAATACCTTGATCATTGGGTTTTCTTTATTATCATGATTTGTTTTTTACTCAATGTATTTATTATACATCTCTAGCCTGAAGGTTCTAAATAGTACATTCATTGGCTTGTTTTATGTAACTATTAGATGAATATAAAATTTAAGTTTTGTTACAGCTACTGTTTCAATATAAGATTCTTAAATGGTCATGGTTTTATTTGATAAAACTGGGTGTTGATTTATATAACAAGGCAGCAAAGCTGTCAAATGTACAGACAAAAAACAGGAAATAACTATGCACAAAATAGGCTACTGTCAATTCTGATGCAAAAGTACATTATGTTAAACTGCAAATTCAACATCAAATTTTAATTATGCTCAACAGGTAATACTAATGTAAGTAAAATGTGTAACAAGCATAAGGCTTCAGGCCCATGGCAGTTCAAGTTCACACTTTGAAAATGTATAACTTCCAGAAAAAGAAGCCAATTAGACTGCTTTTCCAACTCAGGCTGCATTTTAGTCCTGTATTTCTTTTTTGAACGTTTGGCAATCATCAGTAACATGGTTTTCCCATAATGGTCATCATGGCAGCAGCACCCAAAATTGTGTTTTCTTCTATTCTGATGCAATATTACAATGGTTAACAGCATAATGACCGTCAATTTTTAATAATAAAATATACGTATCTTGGATTTTCAGAAAATGTGACTAGCATGGGTCTTCAAGCCCATGGAACTTCAAAGTCACACCTTGAAAATGCCAATATGTGAAAAATTAAATTTTCACAAAAAAAAACTGTTTAACTAGCAGAAAGAATTACCAAACAGACTGCATTGCCTACTGAAGCTGTATTTTAGTCCCATGTTTCTTTCCTGTAAGTTTGAGAACAGTAAGTGACATGATTTTTCTTAAATGGTCATCATGGGAGCAGTGCCCAAAATATTTTTTTTCAAAATTTTGATGCAATATTACATAACGTTTAACAGCATAATGACCATCAATTTTTAATAATAAAATATTAGTATTATGGATATTCAGAAAATGTGACTAGCAAAGGTCTTCAGGCCCATGGAACTTCAAAGTCACAACTTGAAAATGCCAAAATGTAAACAAGACAGCACTGTTCTGAAATGTTTTTTTTTTTTTTCATTTTTAACACTTTTTTAACATAAAACAAAATTAACAGTTTACTGCCATTTTTATATAACCAACTACGAAAATTGATGAGATGTGAAAAATATCAATAGAACAGTGTCAAATGTCCAATTTCCTCCATTCTGAGTTTCTGAACATAGTGAATGATTGAATCTTACAAACTGCAATGATATGAGTTTATTTCCATTTTTGACACTTTATTACACAATATTCGATAACAAGTTTACCATCATTTTTACATAATCAACTAACAATGTTGTAAAGATGCAGGAAATGTCAAACAAACACTTTTAAGTATCTTATTACTTAAATAATAAGGCTATTAACATGCCTAAGAATTAAATCTGAGGAAATCTGAGGAAATGTCAAAAAACCGCTTAACTTCTAAAATAATGCCCCGATTATGCTGATTTTCGAACTCAACCTGCGTTTTAGTAAGACTGACCATTCCTGTGAGTTTAATGACAATTGGGCTTTCTGTTTTTCTTATAATGTGTTTACAGTGTTGCATATATGCTGAAAAATGAAAAAACAGCATAACTACTAAAATAGTGGCCCGATCATGCTGATTTTCGAACTTGACCTGCGTTTTAGTAAGATTGATTAATCCTGTGAGTTTCATGACAACAGGCCTATCAGTTTTCCTTAAAATGTGTTAACAAGGTTGCATATATGCTGAAAAATGAAAAAAACAGCATAACTTCTACAATAATGGCCCGATCATGCTGATTTTCGAACTTGACCTGCGTTTTATGAATATTTATCAGCTCTGTAAATATAAAGCCAAAAAGTAAAACTGTCTTCCACTTATCGTGTTAACGATGAAAGTGCACGGCGACGGCGACGGCGACGGCGACATCGACGGCGACAGGGACGGCGACAGGGACGGCGACGGCGACGACAGACGCAGGTGATGGCAATATGTACAGACACATCTGTGTCTGTACATAAAAAGCTTGACTTAATTTCATGCTTGTGTAATACTGCTGATATAAAGAATACATTTCGAGGCCTGTTACCAGTCTGCGTTGAAATTAAGTTTGTATCTGCAATGTTATTTTTAATTTCTGAAAGTTTTCATTATGTGGGCTTTGCCGTATGAATAATCATTATCAGAAATGTGAGACCAATTGTATTAACCAGTCCTGTCCTATTGGTATATATGTTAGTGGAGTGAACTTTACATAGAACTAGCAATATGGGGGTTATTATCTTGCAGTATTTCATATATAAGTACTGGATATGTATTTGCCATAATTATTATTTTTACGTATGTAGTGTATTTCAGTTCTTTTAAAAATGTTGCGTATTTTAAATAGTGCATTTAATTATGGAGAGCACACCTACCCCTTGTTATTGCATGTCAACAGGTAGCATTTTTATTTCTTGTTAAACGGGAGAAAAAACTACATTTTTCTTGTAAATGAATTGTTCACATTGTACTAGAATAAAAAAATACTTTATATTTAAAGACATACATTCTGTATTTGAAGATGTCCCAAAATTTTTAATGTCTATATATTTTGCAAAAACACAGACTGTTATGAATTCTTGTTTTAGGAACAGTGAATGCAGTATTATGCTTGCAATGAATACACTCCACACCCAACATCTAATGAATGATCCTGAAATCAAAAACCGGATCAACTGACATAATTTTATTGATCTAGGTGTCAATTTTCATATATTGGATCTTAGTTGACCAAATGTTTTAATTAGTCAGTAAAAGAACTCCACCAAACTCACCCAAGGAATTTCATGATATGAGAATCGTTTCACCTAGTAATAAATCTTGACATCAAGTCTTCATAGCAACACCAACACAGGAATCAAATGTTTGCACCTTGTTTCCAAACTAGGTAACACAGACAACTTTGGCATGTTGTAGACTATCAATTCATACAAAATATCACTTTAAGGTAATTACTATGCCCACAGTTGTTTTCCTCATGAAATGTTTTATATTATTTGATGATTATTGATGAATTTCAAAAAAATCTTGCAGTAAATAAATCAGAGACCTGCACTTTCATAAACAGGAAAAAGGACCAATTTTCACTTACTTCCACTGCTGACATTAATTGCTTTGCTTTCCTTTAAAAGCTTTGAGAGAATGGCCCCCCTGAGCTGAAAATGTGAGGCAAAGTCGTCTGCATGACCTAGCTTTGAACAGAAGCACTCCTGTGCTGCAACTGGAAATCTTAGTGCTTTAGCTGTGAAAGTGATTGTGTTTTTGAGTCACCAATTATATAAAGTCTGACTGAGAACAGGGGTCCTCTATTTACATCGCCTCCTTTCTCTCCTTCCATTCCCCAGGAATGAACCTCTCTTACATGGTGAAAGAGACTTCTTAAATGGTGAAAGAGACTCCACAGGGCAAATTTTCTCTTGACCTTCTTAACATCTTTTGAAGCTGCCATTTATAAAGAGGTTAAAAACCTGTTGCTCCCATTTTCTCACACAATGCATTCTGTTCATTTGGGTCCATTTCTTTGTATCCCAACAACTCCATGGAGAAGGTGGTCTGTCCTGAAGTGATGCGGCGCAGGTTTGTGGCATACCCTGTAGTTTCTGCCAGTGGTAAGAGGGCTGTTATAATGTGGGCACCCCCCTTGTTCTCAACATTTTCGATTGTGCCTTTCCTATTTTTCAGATCATCCAGGATTCCACCAATCCTTTCAACTTCTGTGAAAATCTTAAATGAAAATTGTTCTTTGATAGAAAAACTTTAAAATTGTTTTGCCTTGGAAATTAAAAAAAAAATTCTAAACAAAATCCTTCATAAATGAAAAAATACATAAAAGAATTGTATACATATATCCTTGATCTACTAAAGCAACATGCATTAAATAATTAACCAACACTTCAAACACAAACTATAAAGCACAAACTGCAAACTAGCCTCCTCATACTTAACCATTTGCACAAAACCTCCCCAATTTTGGTCCCAAATAACCTCACCTCCACTGACATCATGGGCTGCAAAAGTAAAGGTTCTGCATTGCTCAAGGCTTGGGAAATACACTGTGTGGCAGCAGCTGATATCATTGGCAGTGTTGTCCTACCTTCTATCTGAAGACTGTGGAGCTCTACCTGCACATCAGTCACTGGGAAGTTCAGAATGGGTCCTAGAATATTAGAATATGAAAGAAATTGATGTTAAACTTTATAATAAATCATTTGAATCAATAAGCGACACAAGTTTTGGCAGCCAATGCAACTAATTCAAAACTACAAAAAATATAAAAAAATATATCTTAACATTACAGAAATGAAAAAAAATGTACTAAAATAAAGTCCTAAAGGTACCCTTAATCTTTTTCAGGAGGATAAAATATAAGACAGGTTACTGTTTTTTTTTTTTATTAAATAACGATGCTGCAGACTAACCTTGTAGCAAGGCAGTGTGCACTCCTTCTGTCAAAGCCTTCACATGGTCTTGTCTCAAATGCAGCAAAGAATTGTCTTCCCCATGATGCACCAGCTCCAATTTTCTAGGAATTCCCTTACCAGGGTTTGGATTTACTGTCATGGAAACCACTATATGATGGTGCTTGTTTCCAATAGTTTGGTCCAGGGTGTATGTCTCTGTTGCAGCTGCAGCTACTGTTTCCTTGTATGAAACGTGCAATGGACCCATATAGGGGTCTAGTTTATATTCTGTGACAAGTTTGTGTTTTATGATCTCAATATGGAGTTCCCCCATTCCACCAATGTTTATCTCTCCAGTACTTTCATCCACCCAAACCTGTAAAGTAGCAATTAAGGTTTAAAAAAAAAGACACAGAGGAAGTACATTTTTAACAACCAAAAAACAGTAACAATATTAAACCTTTGAGAATAAAACATACTTGGCTTTAAGTGTATATATATATAAATATATTAAAAGTAAAAACGTTTTTCCTGTACGAGTAATATTATATATAATAAAAAGAAAAAAAGAACAGCAACTTTTTTTGCCCCGACCGGTTTCTTTCTTGTTGACAATATATATATATATATATATATATATATATATATATATATATATATGTAGCTTACATGAATATTGTCAATATTGATGAACTTGGAAAAAAAATGACAATCAAAGGCAAAATAGACCAAACTTCAAATACCCCAAGCAAAGACTTGCCTTGAAACTAGGGTCTTCTTTTTGTAGATTTTCCAGTGCTTGTTCCAAAGCAGCCTGCTCTGTCAGAGATGATGCTTCCACAGAACAAAAAAACACTGGTTCTCCAACTTCTACCCCAGCAAGTACATAATTTCCTTTTGAATCTTGGTGTTTTCTGTCTGATAATGTGTCTCCTGTGAAAGTCTGCAATAGGAAAAGGGCAGTTTCAGCATCCAGCTTTACAAATAATTTACTTTTTGCTAATCAGTTTGATATACATAATATAGCAATAATTGCACAATTCACAGCCACAACTTAAATTACAGCAACATAATTAGTTAGCATCAGTTAGCATACACTGTAGATATTTTTAAGGAATTACACATAGATTTTAACTTTTATACCATACTTAACCTGCCTGCAAAAAATAAAATTAACCAAAAATACATGGTGAGGGTTGTTGTCTAGTAAACTAAATACACGTCAATCACATATTAATACCTTTTTCAGCCCGATTACTGCAATGATGTCCCCAGCATAAGCTGACTTTATGTCTTCAAATTCATCAGCAAACACTTTGATCAAACGCGAGGCCTTCTCAACACATTCCCTATTCAAGTTATGCAAAGAATCACCAGATTTTAGTGACCCATTATACAATCGAAGAAAAGTTACCGGGCCTCTTTGTTGATTATGAATGGTCTTAAAAGCCAGGGCACATAGTGAATCCTTGTAGAATTTTTTGAAATCGTGCTGAATATCATCTGGGCTTGGGAGATAGAGATTGACAGCATCTAATAAAGGTTGGACACCTATGTTCTTTAATGAGCTTCCACATAAGACAGGGAGTGCTGTTTTATCTAATGTCACCTTCCTGACAGCATTATGGATTTTCTGTGGAGGTATATCCTGTACTTTGATGTCACCCAAAACAAGAGAAGCAATCGCTTCATCGATGTCAGCCAGCTCACCAATCAAATTGAGTCTTGCTTCCTCGCTCCTCTCCCACAAGTCATCATCAGCTTTTGTAACAGGTGCTCTTTGTGGACCTGCGCTGGCTTCATCTTTTCTGTCCCAAACCACTTTTTCCATGGTTATCAGGTCCACCACGCCACAAATCTTATCTTCTGAGAACACAGGAATTTGTAATGGTAGTGGTAAAATGTGGAGCTTTTTCTGAATAGAGTTCAATGAATCTTCAAAATCTGCATTGGCTTTATCCAGTTTGTTGATGTAAGCAATACGAGGCACGCCATATCTATTAGCCTGTCTCCACACCGTCACTGTCTGTGCTTCTACCCCTACAAATAGTAAAAAGATTTATATTTGAAGTTAACTTGGAATACTTGAAACAACAACTTATTTATTACCTCCGCCAAGGAGGTTATGTTTTCACTCCTGTTTGTCTGTTTGTTTGTTTGTCTGTCTGTCATCAACATAAGTCAAAAAGTTATGGACCGATTTTGATGAAATTTTCAGGAACTGTCAGAAGTGGGCCAAGGAAGAGAAGATTAGTTTTTAGAGGTGATCGGATCAATAATCAATCAATAATCAATAATAATAAAAAATTTCTGCCTCAGCGGAGGTCTGTGCTCTCAGAGTGCTTTTCTAGTTATACATGTAGATGTATAACAAACAAATTAAGTTATAGTTACAGTAGTAAAGCAAGAAGAGCACACCACTGAATTTTGTTTTAGGCTGCAATTTTCAAATGCTATTCAACACAATATACAACATACAAATTACAATATACAAATGCATTAATACTGAAACATTTTTTTTTGCTTTTTAAAATATCATTAATCTGAAAATGGATGCACTGTGAATCCTCAACTAAAAGAGACCACTTCCACTAATATTTGAGAAATATGTTAATGCAATGACAATTAGTTATTATTTTGCATAATTAAAAAATTAATTAGTTGTTGAAATTTACTGTAAAGACTTGCCTCTTGATCCGTCCAATACTACTATACCACCATCCAGCACTCGCAGAGATCTTTCAACTTCTACTGTAAAATCTATGTGTCCTAAAAGAAAGAAATTACACAAATACGAATATGAGAAATAACAGATAAATAGCATTATAAACACATCACTTCATACATGTACCAGATATAATAGCATACTTAAGTGCAATCTCTATCAGCAGAGTTTTCATTTGAAAATATAGGACCGGTGGTATGTTAATAAATTTCTTTATTTTTTAAAGTTAAGCAACCAAATTTTGCAAACAAATTACATAAAGACCAATCCACATTAAATGATAAAATAAAATCCATCAAATTTTATGAACAATTCTTGTTATGAATTTCTGATTGGCATCAGTCGACTTCTATGCAGTGTGTGCAGTTTTCATCTTATTTCTATTTTTAAAAACCAAAAGCACCCATGTCATATCTGGCTTAGAATTACCTCCGCTTGGATAAACTCATCTGTGCCTATGACTGACCACTGTTCTTTGTTATGTTTGTCTTAATGATGTAGAAATAAAATTAATTATGTGTAAATAAAATTCCTTCCTCATCAAATATTGTGAAGAAAACCATGTGGTGCCACAGTATGATCTGCCATGCTTATGACCGATTGCCCCAGGCAACTTGACAATAATAGGTGGGTAAAATGTTGTCAGTGAGGAATCAATCCAGATAGCCAAAAATTATCAGACTTGGTATAAAATCAAGTGAGATGTTTCAGGATTTTGAAGAGAGTGGAGTTAGAAATAATGGCAGACTAGAGGGCATGGTATGTGTAGTGATCCGTTAATTAGAACTGATAGTCTTCTAAATTTGCATACATGAGATATGTATATATTTGTACGTTTTAATTATTCAAATATACATAGACATGACATGTTGCATGGCAGTTTAAGAGAAGTTCATTTAAAATGCAAATCAAGATTTAATTTAAATGTATCTACAATTAAGTTAATGTACATAGGCATGGCATGTTTCATGACAGTTACGAAAGCTAATTTGAAATGCAAATTAAGATAGAGTATAAAGGCAGTGACTTAGCCACTGAGAGAGGACTTACAGACTGAGAGAGTTAGAGATAGTTATAGATACGGTAGAAGAGACCCGAGTCTTCAGGCGCTTGAATAAACCATGTAACAGAAAACTATTCCTGCCTGTCTCAGTTGTCTTATTGGTGAAAATGTAACTCTTAGAACAAATGTATAACCACCAACCGGTGTGGCAACTGATAAATGCTGACAGAATAGATGCATGGATATTCTTCTCGTTGTTATCTCTGTTGGATTTCAGTCTATTGCAGAACAGTAGGAATTCACCATGTTTAGGGTGTTACTTTTGTATTGCTTTCTATGACATTATTCTTCGTGCATAGAGTTTCACCCTCACTCAAATTCACCTACTAAGCAGTGCTGACAGTCTTGATTAGGCTATCACTGATGTCATTTATGTTCTTTTCTCCTTACCTGGTGTATCTATTAGATTCACTTTGTGATCATTCCAATAAAATGTTACTGCTGCAGAGGTTATGGTAATACCTCGGTCTCTCTCCTGGTCCATATAGTCAGTCACTGTATCACCTCTGTCAACATTACCTGCAATATCAATAATAAACAGCTGCAAAAAGGTGCCAAATAAAANACGGGGGGCCTTACCGTCTAGGAGGAGAAGCGGTAACGGTAGCCGTCCGGCGGAGCCGGCGGAGCCGGCGGAGCCGGCGGAACGATCCGGACGGGACCGAAACCATGTGTACCGCCAGCGCTAACGCTGGTGGTACAAATTAAAATGGAAACATCATATCATCTTACAAGACACATCAAATGACAAAAGTATTCTTTACTACTTAGACGCAGAAATCTGACTTGGATTTAAAAGATGAACTGGATATTGTGGTCTGTCTCATATGAGGCAGTCGCGTGGAAATTCATGTGTTGGCCACTCCCATTCACTGTGTACTATATGTGCTCATGCTAAAGATGGTGATAGGTGTATACAGGTAATGGTAAAACGGTGTTAAGGTATAAAATTGGCTTTCCATTGGCTTTGGGGGCTTTGAAAGCTTTCTTACTCCCAGAAGTCAAACTATGCTATTTTGCATGCAGTAGTGGGCAGTTAATGGCTCTCTTCAATATACCAAATGGGCAGGTGAGATTAATCTTTCTTTTTCACAGTGTCGTTAGAAGATGAAACTAAATATTAAGATGAGAGATAAACTTAAGATCTGACAGTCCCTGACACAAATACTGCAGGCTACATCACCCCGTCGCTCGTTTGTAAATTCCATGCATGGCGTACGCACAATCAAACCGTAAAGCCAAATTATCGGTGTGTCATTTGGGTTGGTCCACTCTAACCTCCCATTACGAAAAAGAAGCCATGCCATTGGACAATGCGACCTCTGCGGTTACGTCATTTCCTGAATTGAATGGTGGACAGGACCGACCCAAACGACACGCCGAGAATTTGGCTTTACTTTTTGATTGTGCGTACGCCATGCACGGAATTTACAAACGAGCTACGGGGTGATGTAGCCTGCAGTATTTGCGGTAAGCGTGCCAAGTTTTAGGCCGCTCCGATGCCGGCAGTATTTTATTTCGATTATTATGTTTAAAATTGTGGAATCTTATTTCACAAGCTTACTCTATTTTATTGTCTCTATGGAGGTATATGGGGACTTTACGACATTTGGTCTGAAGGCTTTAACCACTTGTAAAAGTTTATTTTTGAATTGTATTGGATTAATGTGGTAGTCCAAGGTTGTCCTAGGTGGTTTTCAAGTTTATGAACCCGGTTTTAATATCGTTTAGCGATTTTACGACAATCGTTTACTATCCAATCAAGGTGACAGCCGAGCGTGCTTTCGGGTTACGGAGCCCTGAGCAGCTAAGCAGCCGACTCGTACTTACCTTCCTTGCCTTTAATTGACTGAAAAGTGCCCTCCGCCCAAAAGGCCCGGCAAGTCTGAGGATCGTCATTGTGTGAAAACGCTTCTGAGCGGCAATGGAGTAATCGAAAAGAAAAAAAAATAACTTCAGTTGCAGAAAATCTACACGAAGCCGCTTATAAAACGTGCCCAGCTGACTTCCGCTGAGTTTGCGCAGTTGTGAAGTAACGTATCCACTGACAGTATGCCGTTCAAGAAACTCAAATGCTATGAGCGACAGTTATTCTCCAAAATATCATTTTGCGTTGATAATATAGCATTATTATGATTTAAAGTTTTTTTATGTATCATGTACTGATCAGTGCAAGAAAAGGCACCTGTCCTATATAACGACATTATCGTGGCTAGGTACTTTCTATCACCAGCAGCGTTTTGTAAACAGAGCATAATTTTGAAAGTGACAAATTTCCATCTGTCAGATATCTTTACCTAAATGAAAACGGCATAACCGTTGAACATGTACTAGTATTGGACAAAAAAGGTAAGAAGTATGGGATTTTATGTGAAATGCAAACCAATACGCATTTGGTGAAAGGTTCTAAAGTTCATCCCAGTTACTTGAGCTACGAGCGGTATATCATGTGCAAATTTACCGGTACATGAAATAAAATGAATCAAGTTAAAAATACAAAAAAATTAGCTGCTATATTCAATTTCAAAAAGAGCAAACACGAGCCTATTCAATAATATCATAAGATATCCAATCGACTCATTAAAATTCTTTTTTTATTTGAAGACAAAAACTACTTGTATAGGTATATCAGAAAAATTTTCAAACTGATCAGAAAATTATAATACTTATATCATCTGAAAGGTAATGCAAAAACCGGATGAAATCACTTGGAATTTTTTTAATATTTCTACAAGCAACAAAGATATTGAAGTTTTTTAACTGCAAAAATGCACCAAAAGTGTCCACACTTTTCAGCTTAAAACCTGTCACTACTGACCAGCGGTGATCACTCAGCTGTAGCTGCAGCTCAAATTGCTTGTGACCAATTAGGGCAATTATGGCTGTATGTTAATCTAATGACCCGGAAACAAACCCAAATTGGCGACCGCACAAACACATGGCTGGGATGGCTTCCGTGCAGATCAAGCACTATAAATATTGCGCATCAAATAAACTATACTTCGCATGGTTTAATTTTCATGATTTTTTTACATAATATTGCAAATTTCATAAACTTTATTCGATATAAATTTTAAAAAACTGAAACCAGTACTTCCCTGACATTTTTGAGCATTTTGTCGAGGCAAAACTTCAAACACCCTGAACTGAAACTTCTCAAAGACTGCAACACGGGAAAATCACGTGACCGGATTTTACTCTTTGATTTACAGCTTATTTAGTTAATGGCTTGTATTAGTTTTTTTACGCGGCGCTTAAAGAGAGATTTAAAAAAGGGGTGCCATAGGCGAGCTGTCAGCAGGCCGACTTCAGTTTTACACTTCACTGCCACTGGACAGTTACGACTGTAGCGCCCCTAGCGGATTGTGATATACCTAACTTGTACACGCTGTTTTGTTTTGGTTTTGCACAACAAGCTTCTTACTGCGTGGTAGTTTATTAGAATTGACCCAGTTGTGACCTTACAAAGTGTTTATACACATAACCTTCAGCACATCCGTACTTTAACTACACCTACCTTTACATACTGCCTTTTTTTCTAGGCTTATTCTTTAGTCACGCAAAAAGAATTAGACCTGACATAAGAAAATAGATTTATTTCTTGAAGTTTTATCACTTTTCCCTTAATCGCCAAAGTATTCAACATCCAAAACTAAAACTTAAAGATGCATAATTTAAATGTTTATTTTCCAAGATTTAACCTTGTTTTGTTTTAGTGCCTTAATAATGCATTCAATAATTTCCATCTATATTTTACATGGTACAGTAAGGCTTCGTTCACATGGAAAGTCTATTTTCTAAAAATCTATTTTCTATTCGCGGTATCTTATGATCACGGTCGGTGCCCTGAATATCCCGCAGCGTAATTACTGGCAGCGCGAGCCAGTTACTTATACAAAGCTGTAATTAATTCTCCGCTGTGCTCGCATTCTATAAAACCTCATCCTCCGTTACCGCATCGCTTGCCATCGGATCATGACGGTTGCACTCGTATCTTGTGTGTGAATAGCTTCTTCTTCTTCTTCGTCTTGTTGTTGCACAAAATCGACAAACACATTTTTCAAAGCAACCGCGACCGCCGTTAACATTCTAACTTCCTACTGCGCATGTGTCAAGGTATCAGAATCTCCTCCGAGCACAGCCGATAATTAATTACAGCTTTGTATAAGTTACTGGCTGGTGCTGCCAGTAATTACGCCGCGGGATATTCAGGGCACGGACCATGATCACAAGATACCGCGAATAGAAAATAGATTTTTAGAAAATAGACTTTCCATGTGAACGAAGCCTAAATCATGATTATTGTCATTATAATTTTAATTTGCTTTTAATAAGCAAAGAGTTGACATGGCACTCCCTATCAAAAGAAATATGTGTTGTTTATAGATATTTTATTGGGTTTACTTCCAAGTTATTCAACAACAAATTCTAAATTTGCTTTCAGAGAAAAGGAGTCCGTGTTAAAAGGTAAAGCATCCCTTGCTGTTGGAATTCATATGTTGCACAGGTCTTATCTGAAATTGAGAAAAAAGATTGATATTATGTATGAAATATGGGACATTTGTAAACAAAGAGATGATGTGTCCTTTGGACGGATCATTGAAGAATAAATGCGGAGGTGTTATGTGCTCTCTGTACATTTGCAAGCTTTGCTGTCAATTTTGATGGATCATTGCAGAATAAATGCTTTGGTAATATGTACTGTCTGTACTTTTGCAAGCTTTGCTGCCTAATTTTTGTCATAACAGATTGAGTGATTTTAAAGCATCGAAAGAAAATGAATACTAAATGAATACTAAAATTAAAAACTTACCTGCTCTAGTATGGACCACAATACGGACAAGTACACCGTCCTTTGGTCTCTAAGACACAAGTTGGGTTCACTGTGGGCAGGCAGCCACGACAGTAGTTATTGGCAACACAATCTGCATCTTTTTGGCAGAGATTAGTCTGTGACAGGGCTTCTAAAGAATAGTGGAAAGAAGAGTGGAAAACATTATTTTTATTCAATGTGCTTAAATAGATAATAGTGCATGTATTATTTAGCCAAAATTTTCGTAAAGATTGCAGCAGAATATTCTTGTGGAAAACCCACAAAATACTGAGTAAATCACTACTGACTTACCAGTAATGAATATATAGTTAAGGTGGTCCTAGTACAAATATGTAAGTACTTTGGTGTCAGCTGAATATAAATTTTAAATTGCAAACCAAACTTGCTTGTTATGAAAAAATATCAGGCCCATAGCCAGCAATTTCAAAGGAGGGGTTCTTTTTCTGAAAAAGTGGACCTTTTTACCATGAAATCTTTGTGTAACTAGTTCACATTTTACCCAGAGTTGACTTTTTTCCCAGTTGAAAGGGTGAATGGCTCAAAACCTGAATCCCCGCCCCCTACTAGAGATGAGAGTCTTGCAGATTATCTTAAAATTTGGATATTTGGGTATAGATTTTTTCTACCCTGTGTCCACCCCTGCCCCCCCCCCCCAACATAGACCCCATTTCCAGAGATTAGATCGATCTAATTTAGATCGACCTAACTCCCTGGGGGTTCACGCTAAATAGCTGTCAGCCGAGCGGACACGAAAGTAAATTACCCCCTTACAGCTTGTAGTAGGCGGGACGGACATTTAAACTGGATTATCTGACAGTAATCTAGTGAGACTCCCCGCGGGGATAGATCGATCTAAAAGCTCTGGGAATACAGCCATAGAGCTTCACACCCTTGATATTTGCATTTTCAAGATCTTTTAAATAGTCTTCTCCATTTCTGTTCATGTCTTTTAAAATTGTACAAAAAAAAAATGCATTAAAAAACCTAAAAATTAAATTCTACATTTTAAGTAAATCTACCTAGATTGGTGAATATACATCATTTTGGTTTTAAATGAGTTGTTTTCTCTGAAAGCTCACCTTGGGGGATAGTAAACAGTAGAAATACTAAAACAAAACAGAACTTCATCATCTTCATGACTTTGCTGTACGTGTGTCTCCTCTCCAATTTGACTTCTCAGACTGATGAAAATTTGTCACCAGGTTCACTTATAAAGCAATTATTTCCATGTGGTAATCTTTATAAATTTTCCAATGCATCACTTTTTGTGATTTTTTTGCAGGTATACTTCACCAAGATTTTTCATTTTTAGACACCCAAAAATTTACTGACATGAATTACTCAACTTTAAAGAACTTATAAATCATTAAATTAAGTATGAAAAAGAAAGTGAATTTATGTAGAGAAGGTTAATTATTCATTGTGGTTGTTCAAATGTATTGAGCTATTACTGTAGTTTCTTTTTTTTTCTGTCTTGGAACAGCGCCCTCTGTAGGAAATCCCATATTTGGGACCTGGTGTACAGAGAAGAATTTACCCTGATTTCCACATGGCTGCTAGCTAAATTTTAAACCAGGCACATTTATAACAGGCATGTAGGGTGGAAATTTAAATTGACTAAGTGGATGGCCTGCCATTTAGAGCTTAAATATTTAATCATTAATTTAATTGGTATAATACATTGAGTCCAAGTGCAGGATCTGGCATATTAATGATTCAGGAGCAAGAGAAAAAATTTTCAAGGAAAAACACAAATGAGTGGGAAAATCTTGGATAGGATAAATTTGAATATATATATATGGCAACCAGTGCCAATGGCAAATGTGAGACACAGGGTATTGAATTTGGAGCCTTTTTTCTTTTTTGTGACAACAAATTTGAGTTGTTTGATCATTTCATCTTCAAAGAATGTTTTGTGCATGTCAGATCATTTGTTTTGTTTGATAAATTCAGCCTCTAACATTTTTGATAATGGCAACATCAAACAAGTGTTAAACCAGCATATTTGACGCAAAGTAAAAACTGCCTTGGCTCCTGAGTTGTCACTGTATATTCTGATATCGACTGAGTTCCTTTGAGAATAGGATGTGTGTGTGTGTGTGTGTGCATGTATGCATGTGTGTGCGTATATGTGTACAAAACATGATGAAATTGATCTGCTGAATCTACAAAACTTTTAAGTTAAAAGAAAAAACAACCAGAAAAATATACATTGATAAAATCTTTTGTCTTTCATAGGTTGCTACACCTCACCACACCACCTATTACTTCTGAGTCTGCTGTCCTCACCCTGAGCATCAGAGATAACTTGCCACTAACCTCTTCAC
>NW_019776162.1:75483-94721 GCF_001039355.2 Lingula anatina | reverse complement strand
GTCTTTAAATTTTTCCTTATCCGCTTAAATTATATTGAAATAAGCATTTCAATACGAAATAATGCTGACGCATCATTTATATAGCGGGGTGTATTTATTGAAATGAGTTTATGGCGTACTAACTGCAGCGTTTTAGGGTGATATCATAATATCGCTTTCAAACAGGTCTCCTTCACATGACTGACAATATCGTTTTCGCCTATTCAATCACATCAGAAAAGACTATGCTCTTGTGACGAGGAATATTGGAGGGAGCGTGTATTTTTCAGGTGTTTACTTTTTTATTGCACTATGCATTCAAGATATCAAAATTACGTTGTTTTTTGTGCGAGAGGAAGTGATTTTTTGTGATATAAAGTCCATAATGCACTGTATAATTTAAAAACGATCTTCAGCTTTTTTCGTCCACTGATTTCCTTACGCTGGACATAATACAACTTCGAATTAATATATCTAAAATTAATTCTTATCAAATGTAATGTAAGTGGTCTTTATCCGTTTCTCTAAAATCTGCAAGATCATGGCTCCATTTTTCATAAATCATTTATAAGAAACTTAGGCAATGGCACACAAACAAATAAACAAAAGCCAAAACAAAGTAAATTATTCAGCTAATATTTTATGTTGCAAAATAAATCAGGATGCAAGGGGTGTCAAACCAAGTTTGCTGTTGCCTTGTTTTTAGTTGATTAAAGGAAAACGCGAATACATTATTAATGGTTGGTATATGCCGATTATTTAGACAGGTAACTGAATAGTGAAATCATTAGAGTACCAGTAGTGTGTTTTTGAATGTGATTTGTGGCCAGGTCAACAGAAATAGTTATCGCTGTTTTGCCGTCACTGCTATGTACATGGACAAACGAGTATGAATGATTAATATGTCACACAACAGACTCTGTATTTCTTTGAATTATAGCGTTTATATCCTGTTTCTATAAACACGAAATTAGTATATATATTGTGGAAGCATTGTTTCAAACCCAGTGTAACAACATGCAACCATGGGTGTGACAGAGCTGTGTGTTATGTGTAGCAAGGCCTCATTTGCAGTGCAATATGTAGTCCTTTTCTTTCTCATGACAGGTAGGTGCATTTTAATTTACATTTGCATTTCAATTAAAGTTAGATGGGAGTACTAGTATCCCGTCTGTTTACGCATGCATTAGGTTTTCAATATATTTGTGTATAATAAACCATAGGAGGTTTTGAAAACAAGTTAAATCACCAGAGTGTGTCACTTATATTTAAATCCTGTGAGGTGTTTCTTGAATCATTTTTTGGCCTTTGCTCCTCACTTATCTTCACCGGCAGGTTTTTATGGTGTAAAAGTAGTTTGTTGAAATGTTTCTTTTAATTACCTACAGGCTGCCACTTGCAATTGAATTGATGGTATATATGCACTGTATATCTGTGTCCATAAATCAAAACAGACCCGAACAGTTATCTCACATAAACAGATATATGCAAGATATAAAACGTGAACTTCATAATGCAAAAAAAAGGTTAAATTTAGGAATTGTTGATGTCTGCTATCAGATCCACGTGTTTTCCGAATTTTTTTTAGCAATTCAAATGACTTTTTATCTTCTCAAACGATATATTTGTAGTGTTCTTATATCGATATTTTGGTTGAAGCAAGGTTTTGAACAGATTAACCACTATCGATTATGCAGTACCTTGAAGCTAAACACTAAATCATTTATAAGACATCCCGATCGTGGATTTTACACATAAACAGTGAATAACAATGGCGGGATATATGTAGTGTCGCCGCTTTCTTCATCCGGCATTTGAGTCACCTTAACATAATTTTCACCCATTTCTCGAAAGTTTTCTTGGTTATAACTGGTCAAATGAGCAGTTCAAGCATGTATTCGAAGGCAAATCTGATGGGTCTAAAGTGATAGAGCGTGAATTGCTGGTCAAGACGAGAGCAATACCCTTAAAACCAACACCTCTTAAAACTTTAATATATGTTATATTTCTTTATAAATCCATACAAGTTTAGCATCTCAGGACCTCTCCTTGTGGAGATAAAAGTTATTCAAACCCCCCCCCCCCCCCAATTGCATTTGCGTTTATTTAGAAGGAATCACCTTAAAGATGTAAATTGTAAAGTGTTTTTTATTACAAATATCATGACTGACAGAATTAATGGTTCAGAAAAATACAACATAGCGTTTTTTTTTATTTGGGGGGGGGGGGAGGTGGGGGCAATGTGTTTAAATTTTTCCTTATCCCCTTAAATTATATTGAAATAAGCATTTCGATACGAAATAATGCTGACGCATCATTTATACAGCGGGGTGTATTTATTGAAATGAGTTTATGGCGTGCTAACTGCAGCGTTTTAGGATGATATCATAATATCGCTTTCAAACAGGTCTCTTTCACATGACTAACAATATCGTTTTCGCCTATTCAATCACATCAGAAAAGACTATGCTCTGGTGACGGGGAATATTGGAGGGAGCGTGTATTTGTCAGGTGTTTACTTTTTTATTGCACTATGCATTCAAGATATCAAAATTACGTTATTTTTTGTGCGAGAGGAAGTGATTTTTTTGTGAAAAAGAGTCCATAATGCACTGTATAATTTAAAAACGATCTTCAGCTATTTTCGTCCACTGATTTCCTTACGCTGGACATAATACAACTTCGAATTAATATATCTAAAATTAATTCTTATCAAATGTAATGAAAGTGGTCTTTATCCGTTTCTCTAAAATCTGCAAGATCATGGCTCCATTTTTCATAAATCATTTATAAGAAACTTAGGCAATGGCACACAAACAAATAAACAAAAACCAAAACAAAGTAAATTATTCAGCTAATATTTTATGTTGCAAAATAAATCAGGATGCAAGGGGTGTCAAAACAAGTTTGCTGTTGCCATGTTTTTAGTTGATTAAAGGAAAACGCGAATAAAATTATTAATGGTTGGTATATGCTGATTATTTAGACAGGTAACTGAATAGTGAAATCACTCGATTACCAGTAATGTGTTTTTGAATGTAATTTTTGGCCAGGCCACCAGAAATAGTTATCGCTGTTTTGCCGTAATTGCTTTATACATGGACAAACGAGTATGAATGATTAATATGTCATGCAACAACTTCTGTATTTCTTTGAATTATGCCGTTTAAATCCTGTTTCTATAAACATGAAATAGTATATATAATGTTGATTTGGAAGCATTGTTTCAAACTTATATTTAAACAACATGCAACCATGGGTGTGAGAGAGCTGTGTGTTATGTGTAGCAAGGCCTCATTTGCAGTGCAATATGTAGTCTTTTTCTTTCTCATGACAGGTAGGTGCATTTTAATTTACATTTGCATTTCAATTAAAGTTAGATGGGAGTACTAGTATCCCGTCTGTTTACGTATGCATTAGGTGTTCAATATAATTGTGTATAATAAACCATAGGATAAGGTTTAGAAAACAAGTTAAATCACCAGCGTGTGTCACTTAGATTTAAATCCTGTGAGGTGTTTCTTGAATCATTTTTTGGCCTTTGCTCCTCACTTATCTTCACCGGCAGGTTTTTATGGTGTAAAAGTAGTTTGTTCAAATGTTTCTTTTAATTTCCTTCAGGCTGCCATTTGCAATTGAATTGATGGTATATATGCACTGTATATCTGTGTCCATAAATTAAAACAGACCCGAACAGTTATCTCACATAAACAGATATATGCAAGATATAAAACTTGAACTTCATAATGCAAAAAAGGTTGAATTTAGGAATTGTTGATGACTGCTATCAAATCCACGTGTTTTTCCAATTTTTCTAGATTTTCAAATGACTTTTTATCTTCTCAAACGATATATTTGTAGTGTTCTTATATTGATATGTTGGTTGAAGTATGGTTTTGAACAGATTGACCACTAACGATTATTTTATATGCAATTCCATTTATGTGTTTTAGTATGCATTAATTTGAAGCTAAACACTAAATCATTTATAAGACATCCCGACCGTGGATTTTACACATAAACAGTGAATAACAATGGCAGAATATATGTAGTGTCGCCGCTTTCTTCAGCCGGCATTTGAGTCACCTTAACGTAATTTTCACCCATTTCTCGAAAGTTTTCTTGATTATCACTGGTCAAATGAGCAGTTCAAGCATGTATTCGAAGGCAAATCTGATTAGTATAAAGTGATGGAGCGTGCATTGCTGGTCAAGACGAGAGCAATACCTTTAAAACCAACAACTCGTAAAACTTTAATATAACTTATATTTCTTTATAAATCCATGCAAGTTTAGCATCTCAGGACCTCTCCTAGTGGAGATAAAAGTTATTCAAAAGCCCCCCCCCCCCCAATTGCATTTGCTTTTATTTAGAAGGAATCACCTCAAAGGTGTAAATTGTAAAGTGTTTTTTATTCCAGATATTATGTCTGACAGAATTAATGGTTCAGAAAAATACAAAATAGCTTTTTTTATGGGGGTTGTTAAATGAGTTTAAATTTTTCCTTATCCCCTTAAATTATATTGAAATAAGCATTTCGATACGAAATAATGCTGACCCATCATTTATACAGCGGGGTGTATTTATTGAAATGAGTTTATGGCGTACTAACTGCAGCGTTTTGAGATGATATCATAATATCGCTTTCAAACAGGTCTCCTTCACATGACTTACAATATCGTTTTCGCCTATTCAATCACATCAGAAAAGACTATGCTCTGGTGACGGGGAATATTGGAGGGAGCGTGTATTTTTCAGGTGTTTACTTTTTTATTGCACTATGCATTCAAGATATCAAAATTACGTTATTTTTTGTGCGAGAGGAAGTGATTTTTTTTGTGATATAAAGTCCATAATGTACTGTATAATTTAAAAACGATCTTCAGCTTTTTTCGTCCACTGATTTTCTTACGCTGGACATAATACAACTTCGAATTAATATATCTAAAATTAATTCGTATCAAATGTAATGAAAGTGGTCTTTATCCGTTTCTCTAAAATCTGCGAGATCATGACTCCATTTTTCATAAATCATTAAAAAGAAACTTAGGCAATGGCACACAAACAAATAAACAAAAGCCAAAACAAAGTAAATTATTCAGCTGTTATTTTATGTTGCAAAATAAATCAGGATGCAAGGGTGTAAAACCAAGTTTGCTGTTGCCATGTTTTTAGTTGATTAAAGGAAAACGCGAATACATTATTAATGGTTGGTATATGCTGATTATTTAGACAGGTAACTGAATAGTGAAATCACTCGAGTACCAGTAATGTGTTTTTGAACGTGATTTGTGGCCAGGCCAACAGAAATAGTTACCGCTGTTTTGCCGTAACTGCTATGTACATGGACAAACGAGTATGAATGATTAATATATCATGCAACAACCTCTGTATTTCTTTGAATTATAGCGTTTATATCCTGTTTCTATAAACACGAAATTAGTATATATACTGTGGAAGCATTGTTTGAAACCCAGTGTAACAACATGCAACCATGGAAGTGACAGAGCTGTGTGTTATGTGTAGCAAGGCCTCATTTGCAGTGCAATATGTAGTCTTTTTCTTTCTCATGACGGGTAGGTGCATTTTAATTTACATTTGCATTTCAATTAAAGTTAGATGGGAGTACTAGTATCCCGTCTGTTTACGTATGCATTAGGTTTTCAATATATTTGTGTATAATAAACCATAGGATAAGGTTTTGAAAACAAGTTAAATCACCAGCGTGTGTCACTTATATTTAAATCCTGCGAGGTGTTTCTTGAATCATTTTTTGGCCTTTGCTCTTCACTTATCTTCACCGGCAGGTTTTTATGGTGTAAAAGTAGTTTGTTCAAATGTTTCTTTTAATTTCTAACAGGCTGCCATTTGTCATTGAATTGATGGTATATATGCACTGTATATCTGTGTCCATAAATTAAAACAGACCCGAACAGTTATCTTACATAAACTGATATATGCAAGATATAAAACTTGAACTTCATAATGCAAAAAAGGTTGAATTTAGGAATTGTTGATGACTGCTATCAGATCCACGTGTTTTCCGATTTTTTTTTTTTTTTTTTTTTAGAAATTCAAATGACTTTTTATCTTCTCAAACGATATATTTAAAGTGTTCTTATATCGATATTTTGGTTGAAGTATGGTTTTGAACAGATTAACCACTATCGATTATTTTACATGCGCTTCCATTTATGTGTTTTAGTATGCAGTACTTTGAAGCTAAACACTAAATCATTTATAAGACATCCCGACCGTGGATTTTACACATAAACAGTGAATAACAATGGCGGAATATATGTAGTGTCGCCGCTCTCTTCAGTCGGCATTTGAGTCACCTTAACATAATTTTCACCCATTTCTCGAAAGTTTTTCTTGGTTATAACTGGTCAAATGAGCAGTTCAAACATGTATTCGAAGGCAAATCTGATGGGTCAAAAGTGATAGAGCGTGTATTGCTGGTCAAGACGAGAGCAATACCCTTAAAACCAACACCTCTTAAAACTTTAATATATCTTATATTTCTTTATCAATCCAGTTTAGCAAATCAGGACCTCTCCTAGTGGAGATAAAACGTTATTCAAAAGCCCCCCCCCCCCCCCCCATAGAGTGTTTTCCACGAAGTCGTGTGCATGCGCAGTTCGCGCCATTTTGTGCGGGACTGTTTTTCAGGGGGCAAGAGTAGAAGGGGCTTTCATGGCTGTCACGATGTAAAGTATATATCTCGCTGTTCGCAATTATCGGTAATGGGTGGCCATGACAACTGCTGTGTGTATAACTGCAACCACCGGAGAGGTAGAATAGACAATGCTTGTAGTTGTTTTTTTTTTGTTTTTGTTTTTTTTTTTTGTTTGTTTGTTTTTGTTTTTTTTGTTTTTTTTTTCCAAAGGTCAGACCTCCGAAATTGCTATGGATTAGTGCCGCTGGTCGTTCGAACATTTCATTGAAAGATATAACTGACAACTTCAAAGTCTGTGGCTGTCACTTCCAATCCGGGAAGCCAAACAGGAAAGATAGTATGACTATTGATGCAGTACCATCAGCTGATTTGCCAAAGTCACGCAAAACGGCTAAACAGTACTTCAAGTGCGACATGGGCCGAAGCGGCGGAGAGGAGTAGAAAAATTACTTTCTTTCATCGTTTTATTTAGAAAAGTAAAACTGCGTACAGAAATATAATCACAAAGATATTTGATTTGTTCACTGCTGAGCTGTTGCATGTCTAAGTCTGCAAATAAATTACTGTACTAGTAAAGGCACTAGCATCGTGCCATCTTCCAATTAAAATTAATCTAAAAAAAGCTGCACATTAACACCTGAGTAAAATTAAACCAACCTACATGGGAAATGTTAATTTAAAGCACCATCATCTGAGACCAACTTATAATTAAAAACATTACTATATCACAATGTAATTAGATATCAATTTCACTGCTAAATACATAAAATATATACAAATTGCACTTGAATCCTGCATCAACTGATCAATAAAATAAAATTCTAGTCTAAAAAGATGAAAGTTCATTCCTGAGAACCATTTCCATTATACTGTATTCCAGTAAAACCTATATAATAGCACCATCTGATACAACCATATTTTAAAACCTTTACTTTATCACAGTTTTATTCAATATCTATATCCATGTTAAATACACAAAAGAAAAAATATTTTTCAAACAAAAAAAAAAAAAAAAAAAAAGACTATTATCATGCAAGGATTATTATAACAGCATGACAATGTAAAACACTAAAGATTTTCTCAACCCAAGATCACAATGCAGAATATTATTGCACATATTCTCAGTTTGGTATTAAATACATGTATAGAATAAAGCTTAAATTTTTAAATGAAAACAAAAATGAAAAAAATGTTTAATAGTAGCGTACACCAACTCTGTCAAAATGAATGTCTTGTAAAAACTGGTCAGTTTAGGAACCACAGATGCCCAATGAACAGCATCAAACAGAACAGATTCAATGAAGAGATCCTTCTATGTGCGCAAAACAAAATCATACACATGAATTTTGTACACAGCCATTTGACCCTGGACTTGAGTGAAGTAGGCTAGCTATGTTTCTGATTTAAATATGGCCTGTTGTTTTCGTCTAGCTTAAAACATGGCAGTTTTCTGGTGACACAGAGTGGTCCACTGAAGCTGTTACATGTAGATTTTCTGCACATATCCATCTTGAATAATAAGCTTTCAGACTTTTGAATGTCCGCACAAATTTCTTATCGTAGGCCTATGTCCTATGAGATACGTTTTCAGTTCTTTCTTGGAAAAGGCATCAGGTATGTCCGTTAAATTTCTATTCCAAGTACTCGTATGAATGTGTTTTCGAAAAAATTCAGGTGTTATCATGTTACAAATCCTTGAAAATTCAGATCGAATCGAGCACTCGTCGATATGGCGTCCGTCATGTACACTCCACACTTGCCCCTTGAAACTTTAAATCCCGCAAAATCTCGTGTTCTCACGGAGAATATAGCGGAAGTCACGTGACCGTGGAAAACACTCTAATTGCATTTGTTTTTATTTAGAAAGAATCACCTCAAAGGTGTAAATTGTAGTGTTTTTTATTCCAGATATTATGTCTGACAGAATTAATGGTTCAGAAAAATACAAAATAGCTTTTTTTTTTTTTTTTTTTTTTTTGGTGGGGGGGGGGGGGGTCGTTATTGGCCCATTCTTCCTGAAGAGCTTGGCTGAGTTGATCCATATAATTAGGGGGTTGTTATCCTTTGCATGGAATCACAGTGAAACATTTTATTTGAGGGGGTGCATGGTTTTATTTTGAATAAATTGTATAACATATGGCTATTTTCACCGTTATTTGTATTTTCTGAACCATTAGTAATGCTAGATATGATATCTGGAATAAAAAGCACTGTTTATAACAATTAACACTTGTATGGTGATCATTTGTAAATAAAGCACCTTGAATTGGGGGTGGGACAACCTTTTTGGCCAATGTTGCCATGCTAAAACATGGGTCTGGGGAGGTGAGAAAAGAGGGTACAGTGTAATCACATTGGTGCTTATGTTCTGTTTAATTAACTTGAAACGAAGAATAATGACTAATGTAACTTGAATGCGGAAAAAGGAGAGGGAGAGAGATTTTAATAAACAAAGACTGGCTTAATTTTACTTTATTTGATTTCTGGTGCCGTTTTATTCCAGATATTGGACATTTTCTGTTGATTGTATGTATTAAAAGGTAAATCCATCGGAGTTTCTTTAGGAAAAAAATTAGCATTATTGCAAAGAACTTTCTGAGTAATTATACTGATATATATATATATATATATCAAAATTGACTCAGTCTGACTTTGTATTTGCCGACTAAATTAAGCAAAATACTTTTTTAATTTGAAGACCTCCTTTCAACGTACGGAATGAAATTATTTTCAACATATATATATAAAGAAATATATGTAAAACAAACAAACGTAGGCAATGGTACAAAACCAAATAAGAATGGTATTAAATGATAATTATCTAAAAAAGTTGAACATTATTTCATCCCGTACGTTGAAAGTAGGTCTTCAAATTAAAAAAAGTATTTTGCTTAATTTAGTCGGCAAATACAAAGTCAGACTGAGTCAATTTTGCTGTCAGGGGAATAAAAAATTGCTTGGTTTTATTTTATTTGCCTTGTTATCATTATTATTATTATTATTATTATTATTATTATTATTATTATTATTATTATTGTCCTCTGAATCCACCATACATGTGAGAACACCTGTGTGGTTAAAAAAGAAGCCAGTCCTACATACATATATACAGACTTGACATTTAATATGGAATATTTTTTTTCGAAATAATTTTTTTTTTCATTTTTTTCCTATTTTGCTGACTGATGAATGAAAATAAGGATTAAAATCGTGTTTTAATAACTTTAAATTATCTCTTTGATGTCATTGTGACATCAGTTCATTGATGGAATTCGCCAGAGAAGCAAACAAAAACACATTGCCTATTCTATGTCATACGACTCCCAATAAAAGAGATATTTTGAATCTCCATATTTTCCAAATTATCGTCTGTAAAAGGGTAATACGCGTCACAAAAGACCCTCATGTCAGTTGCTAGTCACAGTTATGGTCGTTGTTACGCCTGGCCTCTTCGTGACTGTTGCCAGCGCTCTCAAGCGGCAAGGCATTTCTTGGGGGTAGGTTTTTAGAGTTCAATCTGGAATAGCATTCCAGGCATCGGTCTAAAATTGTCCAGTCTGGTCCAGTTTTGTTGTAGGACATGTAGGCAGTTGATTGGTGAGTAATGGTCTACCGAAATATTGTCTACGTGGTTCAAATGTGGCGATTTTGATGACCAGGGTAGCTGTTCATTCCCTTGGTTCTGTAAGTTATCTGCTATTAAAAGTGCTCATTCCCTTGGTTCTGTAAGTTATCTGCTATTAAAAGTGCTCTGGGTGCCCCCTATCAAATGATAGTCAAGTGGTTCCGAGATTATTCCTTTATTTGATCTGGTTCAGGCTTTCGTCGATGACTACCATTGGTGTTTTGGCACCAATGTGGAATCTACTCTAAATACTGACGCTGCCAATCACCCTTGCCACTTTAGACCCGGCATATGCTTCGTCGTAGGCCTCTTCTGGATATCTGTAAACTCTGTTTTGACTAATTGGGCGGTACAGGTGAAATCTGACCTCAATAAAGAAAGCCACGCAGTTTCAGTGTTCTACCCATATCGTTCATGGCCCCCAATTCATTAGAGAAACAGACGACGATGTTTTGCTGTATACATTGAGTACCTCGGAGGTCATTTGGTGTTCTTATCTGCTAAAACCAGTTTGGTGTTCGCTAAGGGCTTTGAAAAACGCATTTTAGTGGCAAATTACCCCTCGTTCTGAACAGACTAAGTGTTTTTTGTTTAGTTGCAGCAGCGTATCCCGAAAGACAGTGGGTCCTGTACCCTGTAGGTAAAATTTTGATACATTGGGGGTGACCTCTGTGTAGGTACATCAATCTGGGCATTACTCTATAAAACTGTGGGGACCGTTCCGTTTGGCACTATGATCTGTCTGGTTATGTCTGTCTTTTTCGCGCCATTCTGCCTTAGATTAAAAAATCTGTAATGCACTTTTTGACTCATCTTACGCACTGCAAAACTGACCGCTTGCATGCAAAATTTCAAATTCTTCTATGCAGTAGTTGCCGAAATATGGATACTTTTTCGACAGAACCAAGCTTTGCCTAAGCCAAGCTTTGATCAGCCCAAAGGAACACTACCCAATTAAATCACTGCAAATTACATAATGTAGCAGCGCAACAGGCATGAAACTCAGTTAATTGGTATTGACACACCTAACTGCACACTTTTACATTCACAAATCTTATGTGAGATCGGATTTTTTAAAAAATAACGTATTTTTACCTAGGTATAACTTCGAAACTGAAATATTCCATATTAAATGTCAAGTCTGTACATACATCCATCAAAAGACATTCCCTGCTGAAAACATTTGTTACCATACAACCAAGCCTGTCTTCCACCAAAAACACTGTCATGAGCAGGTGCAATCGTCTTAGGTCAAAATGACCTGGCTGGGGTGAAAATGTGGCGGTTGAACACAGTTTCCCATACATTATTGGTCATTCCATGGTGTCCCGAACAAGGCCAAGGAGCGAGTAAAATATCTCTTTTAATTTAAATCAACATCAAAACTGCATCAAAACTGTAACACAGGCAAGGGGCCTTATTTCTCCACTATTGAAGCCAAATCACATAAACCCTTTTATACCGGCAGGG
The DNA here is from genome assembly GCF_001039355.2 of Lingula anatina. The sequence continues at coordinate 82,968 of NW_019776162.1, read as the reverse complement.
GTCGTTCACACACATAAACGTTTATTCATAAAGGGCCTTTATAAACTTCAATTACCCAGGAGTTTTCATGTGCAATGCAGCAAAATATGTTCCCTTTTTTAAATATGTAACCATGCTAGGCTACTTCCAAACATTTCTTCGTGTAGGTGTAATCGCCTTAGCTTGGTCAATATTACCTGGCTGGGGTGAAAATGTGGGGGTCATAATTGCAAATACAGTTATCCTTATATTATTGGTCATTTCAGGGTGTCCCGAACACGTCCAAGGACAATGTGAGTAAAATGCATCTTTTAATTTTAATGAACACCAGAACTGCGTCAAAACTGCAAAAAAATTAAGGAACCATATATCTCCACGGTTGAAGCCAATCAGCATAAACGCTTACCCCTATTAATACCGCGTGGGGTCGTCTACACGCGTATCTGTTAACGTAATGAAAATTCTGTAATATGCATTATTTCCATGAATGCTTAAATTAATTTGTCACATCTAAGTCAGTATGCGAGGGACTAATGTTCGCAGTTTTGGTACCGTTTATGTTTTTTTTTGCCAGAAACAAAATAATGATGTAATCGTAAACAACTACGCAGGTGTAACAGAAATGGGAGTCGTAGGTATGGTAGTTCGGCTCCCATTTGATAAATACAGGTAAGGGTTGCTTGGAGTACAGGGGACAGATGCCATAGTAACATTTTTAATGGTTTAGAAATACAATTATAAAATTAGTGGTGACAATATCCGTATTTTATGTTATTTATCTAAATTTATAACATCTTCACCTTCAAATCCAATGTTTCACTGTGATTTCCACAAATGTAAAAATTTAAGACGTCACTAAATGTCACCATATTTACACACAATTAGCATTAGGTTGTGCTCGTTAAAGGTCACGTGTCTAACAGCATGTCTGTATACAACGTACTGCAATTAACTCCTGTAGGCGGCGCAGGTTGCTTCCACAAATGTAACAATTCTGTTTTGAGGAATATTGTCCCAGTCTTCCTAAATAGCTTGATGGAGTTGGTCCAGATTACAAGGGGATTGGTGCTCCTCTACATCTCTCATTCCAATACATATCACGGGTGCTCAGTAGGCTCAATAGAAGATAAATGCGAGCAAGTGCGTTGTCAAGATGAAGTCAGTAGCATCCCTGAGGTCACCTCTTCCAAATGGGGTGAGATATCTGTTGTGAATGTTACAGTAAAATGCCTCAGTAACGTTCTGTTCCAGAAGGAACAGTGTACGAATACCATGGGCTTGGATTGCTCGCCAAATCTGGACTGATCTGACATTTCAGGCGATATAATCCTACACACACCATTCCAAGAGGTATTCTGTAAAATGTCTACGGACCATCATTTGACCATAGATGAGATACGAGAAATACCTTGGTTCTTCAGCAAAACCAGCTTCATTCCAATGGTTGGCCAGATTCCGATGCCTCTGGGATCACTGAGCGTAACATTCTCATCTCATATCTCAATCCATCTGCAAGTGCTGACTTCAGGGTTAACTACAGGCTTCACCATGACAGCACACTTACTCACAGTTCTCGTTTGGCAATCGATTTGTAGCAGAAACACAATGTTCTGAAAAAAGAACCACCACATTTGAGTTCTGATTCTGATCCTACTGAGCACCTGTGTCATTAATTGGAGTGTGCAATGCAGAGGAGAACCAGCCCCCTATAAATCCTACAAACTCTTTAGGGAGACTAGGACAATTTTTCACAAAACAGATTTGTTACTTTTGTTGATGGCTTGTCGCGCCGCCTACAGGAGATAATTGTACTATGCAGTAAGTAAGTCTACTAGCGATTAGACACTTAACAAGCTTTAACAAGCACTTCCTAATGCTAATTGTGTGTAAATGTGGTGACATTTGTTGACGTCTTAAAAATTTATGGGCTTTTCTTTACATTTGTGGAAATCACAGTGCATCATTGGATTTATATATTGTAAATTACACTCAAAATATCGATTGATTAATTCGGAAAGTAAAAATCATATAGCTTGGAATGAATATTCCGGAATTTTTATTTCTAAAACTACTTCATTGCAGTTTACCTTCCAGCACTTATATAGAATTGTATTACGAATCCTGCAATAGCTCAGTTTGCTTTATCCTCACCTTTGCATTTGCACAAGCTAAATTAGATACAAAACTGTATGTAAATATTTGCTGATGCTGTTTCATTTCATTATCATGTTTTGGACGACGGGTGTTATGGAACATTCAACATAGTAGAGACCTTGTGCAAAAGTGTTTGTAAATAATTTTGCTGACTCGTTACGTCATACTTGTACTAATATTTGCTAGATTTGTTTTATTCTTAAGACCATAACAATTGTAACAGGCAACATATTTCACATTGTTAAAATTGTTAAAATAATCAGGATAGTAGGGTTATATAAAAAAAAATCAGCCATAATCATTTAAGAAGTTGAATAAAGAACATTGGTCATGGCTTGATTTTTGTATCGCTTTACTTATTGTGTTAGCTGGGAATGACACTTTATAAAATGTTTGATTTCAGCGGGGTTTTGTTTATATTTCCAGTCGTTAACGGAGATTTGCGTCTTGTTGACAAATTAAATGATTACGAAGGCCGTTTGGAGATCTTCTATTCCGGGAGTTGGAAGAGGGTTTGTGGCTATTACTGGGGCCTGACTAGCGCCGATGTGGCGTGTAAACAGCTTGGCTTCCCCGGAGCCCACTCTCCAACAGTACAATGGAACCGATAAGGACAGGTGAGTATGCATAATTCATTAAAAATGCCTTACCTGAAAAATTGAATTGTGGATATTTGGATTTCCTTTGAAGACAATAGGCATTCTGACACGAAGACCAAACATTTAACACTTGTCACAGTTAAACAGTTTTAAAAAGATCTGAGTGGCAGCTAATACATAGATGCCTCGGTGCCTCAAGGAACATGGCTGGGTCCGTTGCTATTTGTCCTGATGATAAACGATTTAGATCTACCTCTTGGTGAATCTCTGTACCATAAGTATATGGTTGACACAACAGTTTCTGAGATCTGTAGACAATTTGATGAAAGCAAACCACAGGAAATTACTGACACAAAATGGGGCTAGTCTAGGTCAAACAATATGCGATTGAACAGAAGAAAAACAAAACAAATAACCATATCATTAATACCAAGAATGCAGATATCCCTAAGCTCGTGATTGACAAATAAAATAGTGAAATTATAGAAAGGAATTAAATTACTTGGAGTGTATATCTCTAATGACCTCACCTGGAACGTACATGTAGACAAAATCACAAAAAAAAATAATAATAAATTAATTAATTAATAAACAAATAAATAAATAAAACAAAATGATTCATTTTCTACAGCACCTGAAGCGTGCAGGCCTTACAACTGGTGACCCTGTGACTTATTACGTACCAGGCGGTCATAAGGCCATGCAGTTTTAGAATATTCTGCCCCATTTGTGGCACTTTGGGTTAACAAATGAATTGACTGCCCTAGTACAGGGTAGAAAAATCTCAAGGAAGAGCTCTTAAGATATAATTTAACCTGATCTTGAATATGGCGCTGCTCTTGAACATAGTTAACTTGAACTACTGAGTGAAATACGTCTCAATGCAAACATTGTTTATTAGGATATCAAATGAATCGGATCATATATTGCATTATCTTTAACAACCAAACCAAAATGTAAAATATTTATTAAGGGAGCAAGACCTAGAATTTAAACCAAACGACCGATGAGTGTCTTTTAAACCAGTGTGATATAGTGGTTTCAAAATTAATTGATAGACTTTTATTTCATTTTTAACCTTTTATTTTAGTTATTTTGTTTTAAATTTGTTCACATATGTCTTTTTATATTCCTTCCTTTCTTATTCACTGGTGGTTTTATTCAACTACAATGCAATGTATGGAATTATCCAACCCTGGGGTTGCAAATTTGGTAATAATAATAATGCTAATAATAATAATACTTAAAAATGTACACACACTGTATGTCAAAAGTGAAAATTAAACCAATATAAATGTGTAATTTATAAGAACACTTCACGTAAAAACCTCGTTATCAAATAATATTTGACTAAGTCATCATGACTTGTATGTGTTTAAAAAAGCTACCAAAGCAAACGTTTGAGTCTTAATCATTGTTTGTCATATATTGTCATTTACGAAATTGTTGTGAGTTCATTGCATGCAGGGATGTTGATCAGCAATAAGCTGCTTATGGGAGTACACACAGCAAAATCAGTCAAACCCGGCTTATTTTTAGAAGAGCGTGGTTGAAGCCAAAATTTTACTGATAGTACACCCTTAATATTTTCCCTACCACAAAAAGAGATTTAAAAAAAAAATTAATGAAAAAAAAAAAAAGACAGATGAAAACAATGTCAGATGACAGCCATGTTGCTAGTTATGATGTTTTCTGGGAGGGCGTGAACATTATGGCGTTTAGTTAGCATAATAAAACAATTCTAGACTGTTGCCCAACGTTAATATGTTGTTTTGAAGATTGAAGCCAAAATCAATAATATCGGTGCATCATTTTTTCAAACAACAGGTCAATACTGGATACAGAATGTGAATTGCGATGGAACAGAGGCACGCCTGGCATATTGCCCCCATAGCGGCTTTGGTGTCATCTACTCATGTTACCAGTCAGATTTTGCCGCCGGCGTTCTGTGTAAAGGATGTGAGTAGATATTAAAGGTGGATCCAGAATTCTTCATCATCCAGAATCCTTCATCAGTCTCACTAACAGTCTGAAAACTCTAAAGACAAAGAAACCAAGGAATGCAGTCTCCAGGAGTGTTAGTCGAAATGGGACCTGTTTTTTTATTTACACTGGGAATATATGCCCTACCTGACTTTGTTTCTCTCACACCTAAATAAAAATTATGAAAAAAAAATGAATGTAATTCAAAGTTTCGTTTAAAATTTATTTAAATATTTTTCAGTAACCCCAACGGGATTGATTAAAGACTTCCAAGACATTACTTTAATAAGCATATGATGGCAGAGAAATTTACGCAGCAGTTCCAGGGTTTTGTCAGTTTTATCCTACTTACCGGCGGACCTGAATTGTGATCACACCAACAGTGCATTGTACAGTGCTGTTCTAAGTTGTTTCTTTCTATGTTTATTTCCTTCAGCCAACGACGGAGAAATCAGATTAATCGGCAAAAGCCAATATATTGGAAGAGTGGAGATATTCTATGCAGGTAGCTGGGGGAGAGTGTGTCATAGCGGATGGACAATGAATGATGCCAAAGTAGCCTGTAGACAGCTTGGCTTCAGAGGGGCACTGGGTTACTGGGGAACGTGGTCGCCGAGAGGGACTTCGAGAGTTGTTCTAGGTATTGCGTGTTTGTCTGTATGTATGTTCGTCCGTATGTATGTTAGTCCGTATCGAGTCTCTGTGTTTCAGTCCGCCAATCTGCCTGTTTGACTATATGTTACTGGCCGAGATCTTATCTGATTGCTTGTCTGCTTGTGCTTCTTTGCACTAGTCTATGTGTCTGTCTGTCTGTCTGTCTCTCTCCTCGTGGATGCCAGTTTGCTTCACTGTCCTTCTTCTAGAAATGATAAATAAACGCTCAATACATTTTGGTTGGGAAGGTGTTATTACAGACCTGTTAAATATAATAATTGTTTTTGTGCGCGTGTATGATCACGAAGTTTCGTATTAAAGTTGCAATATTTTCTGTGATGCATCCCACGGAAAAAATGTGGGTTTGTGTAATGAAATGTAATGGCATGTTATCTTATGGTATATTTGGATCCCTTGATTAGACGTGTTTTTAATAGTTAATTTACAATTATGTTTTTTTCTTACAACAAAATGTTGGAATTTGCATGAAAGTTGCTAAAGATAAAAGCAACTAAAACATATTAGACATATTAAGATATTAAAGCACACAAAAAAAAGGAATTAAATAAAGTGATGAAAGTAACCGTTTATTTCAGTTTTATGATATTTTAATGTACTTTTAAAGACGTAAATTACAAGTATAAACTTCCAGACCAGATAAGCTGTAACGGCACAGAGAGTCGACTGGATGCCTGCCATCATGGACGGGTAGCATTCCCCAGTTCATCGTCCTGCTCGCAAGATTCAAACGTGGACGCCTGGGCCGCCTGTGAAGCGCGTGAGTATAAGCATTGCGATGGCATCCAGCATTAGGCCCTGTCGCACTATAGTTCTCATACGTTGGGAAGAAAATAATAATCCATTCTAGCGTATGAATATGCCTTTGAGTTCCTTATACGAGCGTATCAGTAGCGTATGAACATAACCGCATGGGTAGTGTGCTTCTGATTTATTGTCTATTATGGTTTGATATGGATATAGTGCATGGGTAGAGTACATGTATATGCAATGTAAAACTGAGGAACTAGTAACGTAGGGGGCGATTAATTAACGTATGTATTTTAAACGTTTGTCTGCCGTAAGTTATATATATTTCGAATATATGTTTACCTAACGCACGATTACCGTATGACAAACGCATCCTGTGTTTTGTCTTTTGTTAGGGGTGGGCAAATGAAAGCTTTTTTNAGTAACCGTTTATTTCAGTTTTATGTTATTTTAATGTACTTAAGTCGCATCGCGTCACATGCATAGTGTGTCTTTTAAAGACGTAAATTACAAGTATAAACTTCCAGACCAGATAAGCTGTAACGGCACAGAGAGTCGACTGGATGCCTGCCATCATGGATGGGTAGGATACCCCAATTCATCGTCCTGCTCGCGAGATTCAAACGTGGACGCCTGGGCCGCCTGTGAAGCGCGTGAGTATAAGCATTGCGATGGCATCCAGCATTAGGCCCTGTCGCACTATAGTTCTCATACGTTGGGAAGAAAATAATAATTCATTCTAGCGTATGAATATGCCTTTGAGTTCCTTATACGAGCGTATCAGTAGCGTATGAACATAACCGCATGGGTAGTGTGCTTCTGATTTATTGTCTATTATGGTTTGATATGGATATAGTGCATGGGTAGAGTACATGTATATGCAATGTAAAACTGACGAACTAGTAACGTAGGGGGCGATTAATTAACGTATGTATTTTAAACGTTTGTCTGCCGTAAGTTATATATATTTCGAATATATGTTTACCTAACGCACGATTACCGTATGACAAACGCATCCTGTGTTTTGTCTTTTGTTAGGGGTTGGCAAATGAAAGCTTTTTTGGGAAATTTAATTTTAGACAAGTGGATTCTATGGCCATTTTGGCTGCTGAATACAAATCTAATAAGTATTTTCATTTTAAATTACATCTGATATTGGTATCAGGTGATTTTTCAAAATGGCCACCAAACGCTCCCTCAAATCACATATTTCTCATGTAAATCTTTAAATATCAGTTCAAACATGGCTTTTTATATGTCTAACCATATGCTTTCATGATCAGTGAGCATAAATAGATACATCATTTTGGTTGGGTCACTTCATTTTGGGTTAAAAAGAGGATTTTTT
>NW_019776162.1:59084-73990 GCF_001039355.2 Lingula anatina | reverse complement strand
ACCCCTACTTTTGTGGTAGGGTAGATGTAGATAATTTTGAAAACCAGTTGGATTTGTTCCAGTTTGCATGCCATAATTATCAACAAATAAGGTGGACACTACCCATATATTGTTCATACGCTCATATGCTCATACCTACAATGAATACTATATTCCTACGCTCATATATACGTTACTCAAACGCTTATTTACGGGACTCAAATCATCATATACTCAAGTCAGTGCTCATTATACATTACTCATCCGTTGTGCTTACGTTACATACCCCTCATATACCGGGTACAATGGCATGCCCTGACATACGACCATACTTTAAATGCTACCCATTGGATATTCAAACACAAGTTATACAACGTAAACACGCTATTAATAGGCTATTTGTACATCTTATACAATTCTTTTCATACGTTTGGAACAAACGATAGACGCTCAAAGTAGTGCGTATAATCGAATTTATACACGATATTCGTACGTACCTCTATCACGATTGGTGAGACAGAGGTTAAACAGGGATGTCGCTTTGCTCTGAAAAAAAAAAAAAAAATATATATATATATATATATATATATATATATATATATATATATATATATATATATATATATATATATATAAACAGTAGACATATATTTACAACTTTATAACAATATTTTAAGAACACGGATGGCAAACAACGTTTAATCAAAATTTGGTTATTTATTATTATTATTATTATTATTATTATTATTATTATTATTATTATTATTTTGGAGGACCTTCACTTTCAAAAGGGCACAGAACACTTGTAACTGTGTACACACTTGACATTTAATATGGAATATTTTTTTTCCAAATCATTTTTCATCAGTTCTTCCTATTTTGCTGGCTGATAAATGAAAATAAGGATTACAATCGTGTTTTAACAACTTTTAATTATCTATTTGATGTCATTGTGACATCAGTTCATTAATGGAATTCGCCAGTGAAGCAAACAAAAAACACATTGCCTATTCTATGCCATACGACAACCATTAAAAGAGGTATTTTGGACCTCCATGTTTCCCAAATTATTGTCTGTAAAAGAGTTACACGCTCCACAAAGGCCCCTCATGTCAGTGTCTAGTCACAGTAACGGTCGCTGTTACGTCTGACCTCTTGTGGCTGCTACCAGCGCTTTCAAGAGGCAAGGCATTCCTTGGGATAGGTTTTTGAAGTTCAATCTGGAGTAACATTCCAGACATCGGTCAAAATCTGTCCAATTTGATCCAGTTTTGTTGTAGGACATGTAGGCCATTGATTCGGCGAGTAATGGCCTACCCACATATTGTCTATCTGGTTCAAATATGGCGATTTTGATGACCAAGGTAGCTTCCCATTCACTTGCTTCTGTAAGTAATCTGCTATTAAAAGTGCTCTGTGTGAACCGACAACCTTATCGTACAACCTAAAATTGTCCCTAAGTTGCCCCCTATCAAATTATAGCCGAGTGGTTCACAGGTTATTTCTTTATTTGATCTGGTTCAGGTTTTCGTCGGTGACTACCATTGGTGTTTTGGCACCAATGTGGTACCCATTCCAAATACTGACGCTGTTAATGACCTTAATCACTTTAGATGCGGCAAACGCTTCATCGTTGGCCTCTTCTGGATGTCTGTAAACTCTGTTTTGACTGTTGAGCGGAGCAGGTAAAATATATATAATTAGACTAATCATCTTACAAGCTATGAAGTAACGAGTCAGCAGAAGTTTTGAGCGAAACATGGAAAGGGAAAGGTGTCGTGTCTCTGTTATTGCAATTGTATTTCGATGTCTACATGTGTTTCAATTCAAAAAAGAATTTGATAAATAAGCTTCTGTGTAAGACATGAATTGCAATCAAGTCTGACACGTTTACATTTCTAGCTGACGATGGCCAGCTTCGACTGATGGACGGTAACGGCTACAACAGCGGCCGTGTGGAGATCAAGTTTGCCGGAATATGGAGGCGCATTTGTGACTATGGATGGGGAAGCAACGACGCCGCAGTTGTCTGCCGACAGTTGGGATATAGCGGATATGTTAGAGCCGTGACAGGTAGAGCAGCAGATCTTTCGTTTTTATAATTAAAGATGTACAACTTAAGGGATTTTTGAGCCTAATATAAGTTGAATATGCTAACTAGTAAAGCCGGGCTTTGCATTTGAATTCCATGTTTTGTGCCGTTTCTAATTTTAAAAATAACTCTGAAGCTTTGAAAAAAGGACTCAGAGTTTATTAAGACCTTGCCTTATGATATATGAGAAGGATACAATCGACATTAGAGGGGTCCCATCGTGCTGAATTGCAAAATATTTGTAGCTTTGCAGAATATTTAGAAAAAAGAATATGACCAGGCTAGTAATTTTGAATTTGATGAAGGGACGTGTACGAACTTTTGGGATTTTGCCTCCATGTACGTACTTTTATAGCATTTTTTTTTATATATTACTGCGGTAAGGGTGACACTTTTGTTTATTGCTCAATTCGACAATTCAGATTGGACCCACAAGAGCAGTGGTCCTTTTTGGCTGCAGAATGTTAGTTGTCTAGGAGCAGAAGTTAACATCACAGATTGTCCACATGACGGAATAGGGTATTCCACATATCAATGTGATTTACACAGTTATGATGACGCTGGTGTCTATTGTCAGGGATACTTACGTAAGTATATAAATAAATAAAGAATATATAAATGCTTATTTGTCGGTCGGCTGGTGTGAAACGAATGCGTGTCCCCCAGGAAAACTACCCAATTAAATCACTGTATATTGTATAATGTAGCAGTGCAACATAAATGGTAGTCAATTAACCAGTAGCATCACACCTGATTACGCAATTGTCCATTTACATTTCTTATCTGAGATCGGATTTTTCTTTTTATGACTGCATTTTAACCTAAACTGAAACTGAGATATTCGAAATATTTCGTTAAAACTGTCTAGTCTGTAGTGTTATTGAACGGAAGTAAATACTTCGTAAAAATGAACGCTGTAAAGATGCCTGGTGAAAAAGTGCGATATCTGAAAGTGTATATCAAAACTAATCATTGCCAATTACAATCCATTTTCTACCAGCGGGTGTCACTTTCCCAAATACAGCCACCACCACATCGAACACAACGACCACACCGACCAATACGACACCAACCACAACGACCACACGGACCACACCGACCACACCGAGCACACCGAACATACCGACCACAACGACCACACCGACCACAACAACCACCGTTGCAGTAAGTCATACTAGAACAAATACATAACAAGTTGATCTACAGACTGACATATTCTTGGACTAAATATGACCGACCCACATTAACATCGGCTCCGCTAATGCACTAGCTGTTGGTGTCCCTGTCTCCACAAGAGTTTTTATACATCGGAGTCGAAATTTAACCCTTTTACTGGCCTGTATGAGGGTGGGGAGATCCTCAGGGAATAAAGTGACATACTTTTAAGCAGGGTCGGTCAGTTAGTCTGTAGATCATATGTTATGAATGCGGTCTTAATTGATTTCACCGTTGTATTTTTGATTCAGCCATGTTTTATGTGCTATTCGGAGGACTCGTATTCGACATTTCAACATATTTACTTCGTGAGACAGATAACAACCGCACTGTATATACAAACACTACTCCATTCATATGTACGGAGGGGCTTTCAATAAAACAGTATCATTTGTGTTATCAAACCATTTTTCAATCCAAAATATGTTATTTTGTTAATAGCTTGCAGTCAGACCTCATCAGGGCATGGACTTTAATAGACATTATCGCCTTTGTTTTGACTGGCGAAACACATATTCATATCTTTTATATAATTTTTGACAAAATAAATGTATTGATTTTTAAACTTTTAGTGGGCACTTAAATATGTGATATTTCATTTCAGAGAGGACCTACATGCTATTCGTGCTCCGGCATCCAGTGTTCCAAATCACAGAGCATTTTGCTTTCCTATTCTTTGACATGTTCTTATGGATATGTGTGCTACGTGAGTCTCTCTCCCCCTCTCTCCCTCTCTCCCTCTCTCTCTCTCTCTCTCGTTTGCACATACACACACATACATACACACATGCACGTTATGAGTACAGCATATGTACAGCATTTGTGCATGCGCAGACAAAAGCATAAATGATGTAATTTTTTTTGTATGTTGGATAAATGTCATTGTGATATGGACAAACGTATTTATTTGCAGACCTCGGCCTCGGCCTACGAAAGTTACAGTCTGTTCTACAGTTCTTCCACCATTGCCTACAGCTACAGCCGCGGGTGCAGGCGTCTGTCATCTTGTACCAGTCAGGAACTCCAGGGGAATACATGCACGGGAACTAGGACCAGTAAAGTATGTAGGCAGTGCTGCACTACTAACTACTGTAACAATGGTACACTGGATACGTCCCAAAGCAGCACCAACAACACAGGATCCGGTCCCAGGAGTGCTTGGTTTGACGTCCTCTACGCGTTTTTGTTCTTTATCTTTGCTTGGAATTAAAGCCACAGTGTGCCCGCTTTACACCCTACTGTGACAGCAAACTCAAACAGTTTTAACTGTGGTACAGATTTATTGTGGAATATTATATTCAAAACTATTGACAGAATTACAATATTAAAAGTCGAAGTTGGGTGTATATGTGCTGTAAAGGTAAAGGGATAATAACTCTTCGTGTTAGATCTATATTTCACAATAAAAACATTGTGAGTACACACATCTGAGGTCCAAATGTTTTGCTCGCAATTTCGATTGTTATTATTGTGACATTTAGAAAAAGTTTGTCATGCTGCGCGTGTGAGCAAGTGACTAAGAAAAGGAACATAGACATTTCGTCATTTTAATTCAAGACAGGATTGATGGTACCGTTATTGCCGCATCTCAGGCTAATTACTCACAGAGAACATTTCGACACTAGAAATATGAGTATAGCTACGATATATTATATAAAATGTAATCATATTTCCATTGTTATGTATTTAATATTAGAATTTAACATTTTTTAATCACTTCAAATGAATTATAATCTGTTCTTTTTTATTCATGAAACATATTTATATCAAGTATTTTTTTTACTTCACTAAGATAATATGACGAGTTTATGATTAAATGATTTGCAAATTTTATGTTATTCGGTATTTGCTTTGCTTTGAAAAAATCAAAAAGGAGTGTATATTGTAAAGTTTTAGAATTCGATGACAAATTCTTTTGAAGAAAGGGTGTATGTTGAAAAGTTGATGACTTACGCTTACACTAATTACAATTAGTAATAAAAGGGAAATCAAATAGATAAAAAGTTAGAGTGGTATTGAGTGTAAATTAAGTTTTATCAAGAGATAACAAGTGTAGAACATGTTTTTAGTGGGAAAAAAAAGAAGGAAAAGGTCAAAGTCGGTAACAGTTTGTGTGATTAAGTGAAAAAAATGGGGAAGATGTCTCGTTGTTTTGCCTTCAGTAGACTAAGATATATATATATATCCGTTTTTGTTACATAGCATGGGTTAATGAGTGTTGCCATGTAGTTACATAAAACGATTTGGAAAAAAAAAACTTACAGTTTAAAATGCTCACTACGGTTTGATAAAATCTTTATTTTTGCATAATATGGTGTGTGCCTAATCTAGAATAGCAGAAAAATTTAAAAATGAGATTTTGTAACTTTATTTGTATTTGCATTTGTGTTATGCTTATATCTATCTGGAATATGTAATAGTGTGATTTGTGTCAAATATATAGGAACGCAAAAGAAAGGTATGTCTCTTCATAATTGTACTGTTTTTGTTAGTTACATGTATATAGATTTNAGTCAAAATATTTTTACTCAAAGTAATTTTGTAATGTTCTTTTTTCATTTAGTGTGGCAAATAAAAAGAGGAATAATTCTGCAAGTGGAAACTGACAAGGACTGTCTAAATACCGGTGTAATGTTGTTCTTAAAATCTGTGCTTCCTTATTTCATGTAATATAAGTATTAGTACCAAATACTTTTTACATTAGATCATTATAAAATACTTGTCTTAAATCCTAGGAGTAGTATAGGTGTGATAAACCCTCAACAGCCTTTTATAATAAGGATCCCTGTGCAGAGCACAATGGGGTCATAGATGACCCCACTTGGTCATTTCAGTCAGTAAAATAGCTTGGTCTCTTGAGGGTTAACCGCGATCAGTATTATCATGTTCTTTCGTTTCCTAGCAACTGCACATTCCCTTGCTGTCTCAGCTTCAGGTATTTTCTTACAAAGATTATTTTTTCCTATACTTAACCTTATCCGTTAGTTGATGAATAGTGAATAAAAGTGAGTGGCGCCTCTTTTGTGTGATCATACGGCATTACATATTATATACAGTACTTTTACCGGTATTATTACCTGGACTTATTTCAAAAAGACTCTGAAGCTATTGGGGTTAGCTTAAAGCCTGATAGAATAAGGCAGCTGAACATGTTAAGTTGGTTTTGTATATTTGGTTTAGAACTTTTAAAAACGACTGCCCCACTATAAAAGCAACAATGTTTAACATACCCAAATGAAATGACAGTTTGCTTAAGGTGCGTAGTTAAAAGATATTAAAAACCTGGTATTTGCTAAGTCTTAGCACGACAGGATTCCTCGCCCGCCAAACATACTAAAGCATTGTGAAATTGACCCCTGCTAACGTCTGGATTTAGAATGTTGCTATATGGGGTGGGTCGGTGAGGGTCGATGATTAAAGAAGCTCTTGCCTATTGTACAATGTCTAGCTGTAGACAGAGAGCAGCTTGCTACTAAAATAAGGTAGCTCTGTGATGCAACTTTCCGCTTTCCTTCATTTTTAAAAACAGAAAATCACTGAGGCTATGGGGATCACGTGACCTACTGGGCCTGCTGCCCCTAATGCTGTCATTGCTGCCAAACCCAAGATAAAACCCAGTCTCAACTAGTGCAGCTCACCCACCCACGGAGATCCTAAAGCACCTCCATACCCTGTGCAATATTTATCCTTTCCTTTTAGAACGATATTTATTTGGCTCTGTACTCGGCTTCATCCTGTTCACTCTTTACACGTCACCAATTGAGAACATTTTTTCTAAGTACGGTTTCAATCTAATGCTCTATGCAGATGACTCACAAATTTATATTGTTTGCGACAGGCCATATGATGTGATGCCATCTATCCAGAAAGGTATTAGTCAGTTAAGTCAATGGTTTAATGCCATTTCACTCGGAAACAGCATGGTCACGGTAAAAGACGGGATTAAAAACCTAGGAGTAATTTTTATAATAGGTGCGGTATGGCCGCCGACATCAGTAAAATGCGGAGCCGCTTTCTATGGTCTTAAAAAAGGGCTTTTCGCGCGTAATGCAGCAGCTTCGTCAGATTCTGGCCTGATCTATGGGAGCAATCAAATTGTGAAGAGCCGAGGTCTAGTTAGGCCGCGACCTAAATATGGCGGACCTACATGAAAGGAAGACCGTTAATTTTTTAATGGCCTCTCCGCCTCTCTCCCCCCCCCCCCCCCTACGCGTTGTACTTCGATCGGTTGAATTGAGCTGATATTTTTAAAATAAATTAAAATTACTGTGCTCCTGCAGGGACGACGCGTGGTGAGGATTAACAGGATTAGCGGTCTTCCTTTCATGTAGGTCCGCCATATTTAGGTGGCGGCCTTACTAGACCTCGGCTCTTCTCGATATGAATGCTCCCTATGTGACTATCAGGGAAAATAACTGGGTCACCAGTTCCATACCTTCAAGTTACCACTCTTGACTGAAGGCTAGCTGAGTGATGATATTAGATTCCACACAAAATGTTTGCTGAACTCAAAAAAGGGGTGTATAGAATAAGCCCGAAGCATACCTGTGAATATCAAGTGAGAAATTAATATGTGACCCTTGCAGGGGTTATACTCAGTGACCTCTTTGTCTACGGTAAACACTAGTTTGTATATGAATGCTGCATCTTAAGGCATTAACCTAGCATCATCTACTGGGTGGTCTGATACATTCTCAGACGGACTGCATTGAAAATTGCCGTTTGTCATAAAACTTAATCGGTGCCACATGTTTAACTTACGACACTGACAGGCAATATGCTACACTTTTTTGTTTAAATGTTATTAAAATGCGACTTTGGGGTAGGCCATTTGTTAAAACTGTCTTCATAAGGTACACCCTTCATCTTCCTGCTTCCCTTTTTTATCGTTTCGGTCTTGCTTATGTTTGAACCAACTGGCAATACCTGGTGGAATGTCGGTGTTAATTCCATTAGAAATGAGATGTTTATTCAACGGGGTGTTAAGAATTATATTTATATTAAAAATAACGCATTTTTCCATTTCGATGAAGGTTTTTTTTTTTCTTTGTGGGACGTTAACAAACAGGCTGCGTTGTTCTTCACCTTGTTTTCGTTGATCCAGTGTGTTCTGTTTATCAAAAGATTTTTTTTATGATAATCAAGATTTACTTGCACCCAATCATTCAGTGTGGCTTGGTGGGAAGATGTCAGATCAATTTCCTAAATGTAAATTAACAAAAAAAAAAAAAAAAAAAAAAAAANTTACAAAACAGATTTACTCTTAACACTACACACAATCTAAAATCAAGCCACTATAACTTCCAAATATACATGACACAGGTAATTGATTTAATTGGCCCAGCTGAGCTGTGTACAAAAGTACATTATACTGTAGCCTTGACACTAATTGACAATAATGCTAACCAGGTATTAAAGAGGTAGATGACAGCAGAAAAAATCCGAAGAGCACCATAACTGATAACAAATAACACCCAAGGCAATGAAGTGAGTCTTCATAATGAAAGTCGAAACCTTGCCTCCACACGTTTTTACAACACACTCTCAACCCAAACTTTTTGGGCACTAGTAACATGCAGTGTACATGCGCTCCAAACTTATACACCTCGGTCTTTGGTTTTCTACTGTTTTTTTTTTTCTTTTATGGTAAAGGCTGCACAGCTGGGTCTTCATTCTTTGCCGTAAAATAAATTAGTTTTATCCTTTACTTGTTCGATGAGTCTTGATTTAAAGCCACTCCTCGTTCTCTCCTACGTTTACGATTTTCGTCCCTACACCTTGGATTGTTACCACTGCAGGCAGTCTGTGAACGCTTGTTAAGTTAGTTATCTTCTCTCTATCATATACCCTGCAGTAATTCATCATTTTACTCGGTTTAATATCAAAGAAAACCCAGAAATAAAATACTAAATTGTACATGTAGACATGATCATGCGCAGCAGACGATTCCGGTCTCCCTCCAGTATGGTAGGTTGCAACGCAATAAACATAATCATAATTAAAGAAAATTAAATATTAATAATTATGCATATAAAAAGGTAAAGAAAGAAATAAATACATTAATAATGTATTAATAAATAAGTCCATGTATTACTAATATATATTTTTACTCTTTATATTATAAACAATAGAATTTCCCATATGACAGGTCGAACACAAGTTATAGGACACTGTTTATATTTATATATATATATATATGAGCTGGAATCCTAAGAATCCCAAGATCACCCCCTCAGCGATTTTTAAAATGAAGATATCAATATCAATATCACAAAAACGAAATAAACTTACAGTGTGCAAGATAAAATTAAATATTTTGACATTTTGTGTGTACCTATATACATACGCTTTAAATATGTAAAAATTAATCTATGAAAACCGAGGATAACAACAGACTGAGCCAAGAGAGAGGCTCCCAAGGGGTATTTTCGTTACCCGTTAAAGCCACTTTATTATTATTATTATTATTATGATTAATAATAATAATAATAATAATAATAATAATAATAATAATAATAATAATAATATCGCTAATCTTAGCTCCAAGGCACATGTTAAGTACCTCCCTACATCTGACATACCCAAGGTTGACTTCTCCAGGTAAAGACAGAGTAGAGCCTCTCGGGACTCAGTTAAGTCCAGGGACTATATTTGATCTGGGGACTAGATATGAGCTAAAACAGACATCCACGGATGCATGCGTCTGGTTTGTTTATGTTAACTGAACTCGTCACGATTTTGCCCTGGGAGTAACTGGAACATAAAGACTTATCTGATGTGTTTTCAAAGAAACCACTCTAAGAAAATAGTCAACTTTGTCACATTACCAAGATTAAGGTAAATATAGACACAGAACAATGGGACGTATGGGAGTGTAGAGATTAATCAGAGTGATGAAGATGTCGCCTTTGTTTATCTTTCACCTACTCGGGTCTATATAGTCTCTTCGGTGGTTTGCCTGTTCTGCTGGCGCAGCTTTCTACCTACTGGCACGGACACAGGTAAATAACGCTCTCTCTCTCTCTCTCTCTCTCTCTCTCTCTTCTCTCTCAGTTATGTATTTGCAGTTATATGTATTTGGAGTCCAAGATATGTTTAGGTGTGCTGATGGCAGAAATCAATCACCATGTCGCTATCTCTATTAAAAAAGTGATAAGATAAACGTGAAATGTTGCTACCTACATGTATTGAACGACCTCAAGGGCGTGTTGGAGTTTATACACAGGGGATCACAAAAGATCGAATGTGGCTTAAGTGAACCATCTCCTGAAACTGTTAGTTTAAACGTCCCTGGTCCCGCTTGGCGGCGTCTCAATGAATCCATTGAGGAAGCAGATCGTTATTTTAGAGAAAATACAAAATGGTGGAGTGATATGTTTGGACTGCGCATGCTCCAGTGTCCCGAACACGACCCAGAAGTGGCCGAGCACTCGTACGACAGTGGTATTGTATGTAATGGTGACAGTGGCAGGGTTGTAAGGTTGCAATCCCGAGGTAAAAGCGGCACTCACATGCAAGACTTTCCAAGTGAAAACAATGGCTTTACAGCATCAGTGCTTCAACAACACACTCAGCTTTTGGCGAATGGATGTCGTTTTCCGGTTCTAAAACCGCCTCGTGATGTCGATAACCTCAGCAAAACGTTCAGCCAAACTGCTCGAGAAATAAACGCCGACTGCGAAGGAGATTTTGATATGTCAGGAGACGAGATATCTGATATGCAGGAACCCTGGCTTACCAAAGAAATCGAAGACAATTTTTCACTGCAAAGTGGAGAACAAATCTCACTTTGAGTGCCTAGGGGTGGGGGATGGGGTGGGGAACATTGGCATCTTATTTCGCTGTGCAACAAAATAAGACATGAACAGAACTCTTGCTAGAAGGTTCAAAATATTGCTGAAAAAAAAGAGGTGCCTATCTCGAGGGCCCCGTCTACTGTACACCTTTATGTACTGTTTCTATTAATTTCGTAGTGCTTTAGGTGCTGTGTTTCTTTACATCTTAGTATTCTACAAAGTTTTTTTTTACCAAAGAGTTTATGTACATTGTACTATAGATCTGTGTCATGTTTCCAAAATCTTCATGTAGCATTTAGTTGTCCTTGACATATTTTAGTCAGTGGCCCATGAAGTTCTCCATATTCACTACAGAAGGGCCCCAGGGAAGAATCTTCTCGGTGAAACTTATGGATAAAATTATATGTTTTTTACATTGTATTCGTGTGCTAACCAATTTTCTATTTTAAGTTCACCTTGTGTTAAACGTGAGTAAGTTTGAACTGCTATAATTCGCCTATCGCTTTGTTTTTGCAATTTTATTTTGTTATTGGTTTGATTCAGTAAGTTCTTTGACTCTGAGCGAATTAAGAGTCTCTTACGCTTCGTTCACATGCAATGTCTATTTTCTAAATTCTATTTTCTATTCGCGGTATGTTTTATGATCACGGTCTGTGCCCTGAATATCCCGCGGCGTAATTACTGGCAGCGCGAGCCAGTTACTATACTCGCGCTGCCAGTAACTTATAGTAACTGGCTCGCGCTGCCAGTAATTACGCCGCGGGATATTCAGGGCACAGACCGTGATCATAAGACATACCGCGAATAGAAAATAGAATTTAGAAAGTAGACATTGCATGTGAATGAAGCCTTAGACACGTAAGCTAGTTAAAAACTTTAAAAAGTTAAAAATGTCAATAACTCTGCCTTTAACCCTGTTGTGTATTGTGGACTTGCCGCCATAAAAATGTAAAGACAGTGTTATATTTGGTACTGTGAATTCAAATCATTGCTTAGTCCTTTTAGTTAAGTCAAGATACTATATGATAGAAACGCTGGGCTTGAATAGGTAAAAATCATGAAAATGCGTACGGAAATCCCAAAGCACACTAAGTGAGAAAACAGACGTTTTGGCCATTAAACTAGACTGGTAATTGGCACGGAATAGTTGTCCTTAAGATGAACTTCTAAACCAGACACCGTGAGCGTTTGCTTGAGTAGAGATACCCTGTAGCTACATCGTTTTAATTAAAATACTGTTATTTTTTATTAATCAAGAGTACAAAGGCAGTACAAGTCGTAGTTGTGTCAAATTAAGCATGTTGCAATTGTGTAGTTCGTAGTACTGATCATTTGCCGAGGCTCTAATTCATTCATACTAACTAACCGTGACCAAAATTGAAAATACTTCTTATTGAGCACAAGTACTCACATGTATGAATATATTATGTCAGATATGCCTATTTAGACAAAATTATTCTTTAAAAAGTTGAAAAGGTGTTCAGATCTATTCAGATGTCTTTTGCCGCCACAGAGTTTTAGAAAGTAAAGAAAAAAATCTTGCTCTGCTTTTGGTAGAAGCGTCAACAAAAGTCGTTACGTTGTTATGAAAGAATCGTCTCTCCTATATCCGTAAACTGATGTGTGATATTACGCAAATCTAACATAACAACTGATCACGTTTAAACAATATATTATGTTGTGGATAAAAAAGTCTCTCAAATTTTTGTGTTTTTTATTTTTAAGTATTGTCCCGTGTGATTTTGGTTTTAGTTGTTTTCACTGTAAGACCTCTCGCGACGTTTCGGCTATTATTCTTAAAAGCGAATAACATACCGAAATTAAAAGAACAAGCTAGAAATGTATCAACATATATACAAAAATCTTTAAAAATAGCGGCAAAGTTATTAGCTCAGATAAAATTTCCGATTGTGAAATGTGTATGAAGAGTTCAATATACATGTCAAGCCAGTAATTATGCCAAACCATTGCCACTAAACCCATTCAAATGCCGCCATAATGTTTCGAAACATAATTTCTAGAAAATAGATCTTTGCACAGGCACGCGCGGAGTCGGGGAGACCATCAGGAAACAGCGGCATCGCTTCTGAACTGTGGTCAGCCATATGTTGTGGAGAAATCCAGTAATAAATTATAATTCACAACCAATCGGTGGTTTCCATGGCAACGATATCGGATGAGAACCAGGCAGCAACCAAATCCTTTTTGGAGACTAGCCAAACAGGATACAATTAAATATAGTAAATATGGTAGATGTCATTTCGCGGTTTTTTCTAATGACACAATAGTGTATGAAATTGTTTAGGTCCTGTTCAGGGTCACCTTACGGTGTCCTGTCTGTTATATTACAGCAGTTCAGCACGGAGGATTTTCAGTTCAGTTTTTGACTACAAAGGTAGGCGTGTGTGTGTGTGTGTGTGTGTGCAAGACATTCTTAATGTTTAACTAAGGTGACGGTAAATTACCCTTATTTTTCGAGTCCTGTCGGAGACATTCCTCCGTTTTGTCATCTACAGCACGCGTTATACGACAGATGCCATGCCTCAAACCCAGGGTTATGGTACGATAAAATAAAACCTTATAATTTGTACTAGGATCAGCCGCAGAGATGACCGGTATCAGTGTTGTCATGGTGATTGGGGTAGCGACATTTACCCTCCTTCACGGCTGTGACAACACTACTGCAGTCTCTGTTGAAGATGATGTCAAGACATTGAAAGACAAAGTTGCCGCCTTGGAGTTTCAGGTTCGGCAGCTGCTTGGAGGGAATCTAATGCAGGGTGAGTGAAAAACTATAACCAATGGACGTACCTGTAAGACCTTTATGGAGCGAAGGATATCACTTTTCTAAAGATATCCTCTTTACGGATATGTGCCACCCAAAACTGCTGAGAAAAGTATAAGCTCTAAAAGTTCCTTGCAAGTTCTAGATTTTCCAGTCACAATGGCATTTATCAGCCTCTATTTCGAGGGGAACGATGGAGAGATCTGTGAAGAGTGATTGTTTGTATGAATATTTTATATATATATATATATATATATATATATATATATATATTTGTATTAACCTAGCACGTCGTTCATGTTCTGATTGGTTCCGGGATGGGTTCGTGACAAGTGGAAACTATCTGATCGACCCTGACGGTCTCCGTGGCGTCTCGGATTTCTTGGTCTGGTGTGACATGACAGTGGTGCCACCTAATGACAGTGGTGCCACCTATCGCCGTCATCCATCATGACAAGGAAAACAGAACCTTGGTAACCGGGTTTGAAGGCAGAGGCGCATACAGTTGTAAGTCATTTGAATCCTAATTAGAAAGAAAGATGTTTATGTTTCCAACGTTCCAACCAAGTTCAAAGCTTCTTTATTTCTTTATATGGAATAATAATAATAATAATAACATATTATATAGCCGTGTTTTGAAAGTCTGTATGCCATTGCTTTATGTCATATTTATGTTGTCAAGATGACGTGTCATACGCCAGTAGCAGTCAGCGCATCCGGGCACTGATGGCCAGATCTGGACCCTGTCACCAACAGCTGAAGTACGAATGTCGGGGCGCGGTCATTAAAACTTCATTGAACGGCAGCAGAACGCTTTCTTATTGGATAGCTAACGGACAGAAAGTGACGTCATACTGGCCCGGAGGGAATGCGCAGTTGGGTGGATGTGCATGTTACCAGACCAAAAGCTGCGCAGGAGGTACCGTAGATATTTGAACTTTTTTCTTTCACGACAAAAAAGCAGTTTTATATTCACATAAGCATGTTATAAATCAGGGGCGGATCCAAGATTATCTGAAAAGGGGGGGGGGGGGGGCGC
>NW_019776162.1:46868-58899 GCF_001039355.2 Lingula anatina | reverse complement strand
ATTAGACCTTACAAACATTGAAAACAATCATTTGGCTTGCCACAGATATATGTAGAATTCAGATAAGACCCTGCTTGGGCGAGCCACACCCATTTATAACACCCCACCCCCCAAAGTCCAATTTTGACACTACCATTTTAATTGCATATATCTCCATCTTCACAGGGTTTACAGCTATAAAACTGCATGAATATTTTAGGCAGATATGGATCATTCCAAATCAAGTTTCAAAAGTTACTGCTGTATTAAAACAGGTACTGTAAAATACCCCAAAATTTGGCCATTTTTAAGGAAAAAAATCGTGGTGGATTCATTCAAGTCTATGTAGACAATGGGTTTGATTAATTTATTAAAACATTTTGCTCTACAATGTTGTTACTAAATTAATAGGGCTGGTGAGCATGGAAAGTGGATGTGTACTAATGAAAATCGGGTCAGTGGGTCATAGGTCAAGGTCACTGGGCTTCATTTTTTGTAAATTGTCATATATGGACTTTTTCATTTGCATGGACAAGAAGTTAAGAGGAAATAAATCTTTGATACTATTACTTTGGATAAGCACTGACAATTAACTTGAGAGTTTACATGATAATATATATTATTATCATCAATTTGGTGAAAACAAACTAAAATCTTAGTTTAGTAAAGATTTCTTTTTGGTGCAATATTTATCATAGTATTTATGAGATCAAAGCCAGAACAAATCTTTTTTTAATTTTCAAAAGTTTTTTTTAATCATCCACACCACTTTTTGGTGACTATTCATGAGCAAACAGTAACTAAATAATATTCAAATTAGTTTATTTTTGTCTCAGATGAATAATTACAAATAATAAAAAAATCACAAAATTATAATACAGCAGTACATGCAAAGCAGTGCAACATTAGTTGTGATCATTACAACCTATATCATAATGTAGCAAAACAAGATAATTTTCTATTCAAAAAGCAAAACTAACACAACTGCAAAATATATCCTGGTGTTATGAAACATCTTAACAGTTTTATATCAAACATTACAGCTCATAACATCAAAGTTTTTAATACATTCAAAAATAAATGCAGATTTTTTCTTCCTGAATAGTCTGTAACCCTCCTTAATGACATTTCAATCTAATCTTCATGCTCACAAATGCTAGGTTCTGCTGGCCTGTTTCTTGTGCCCTTCTAAACTCCTTCAGTAAAAACTCCTTTACTTTACTTGAATATAGTTTCAAAGGTTTATATGAATTTAAAGTTCATCCATTGTGTAACTCAGTGAGATATTCAAGAGGGTGGAGTTCTCTCGGTAAAGTCCCAGTTGGCTCATTTGCCTCAGAAAAACCCAAATTAACTTTAACATCAGTATCACTCATATTAAAACTGCTCAAGGAAGAGAGACAACTTTTCTCATGTTGTAGGAATCAAGAAAGCCAAATTGTTATAATTGGACACTCCAGTCCACGCAGGTTTGGAAGATGTCTGTCTAGCTGGATGTAGAAAATGGCAGCAAAAGAGCACCCCTCCACTCCATCTGCAGAAACTAAGGCCTCATGCATCTCCTCAGCATTTGTTATATTGTGGCTTTCATTTACATACATGCCTTTCTACAACATCCGTCATTTCCACACTACAGTTTCAGTTTCTGCAAGGCTTTGGACTCTTTTGCTGACCATAAGATCACTGTGTGTCAAAAAACACATCTCAAATGTGCCTGAAATATAAATATAGCTTACTATAGACACATGAAAACACTTATCTCAAAGTTAATTGATACGTTGATGAAAAATAAATTATTATCCCACGTGTCAATGTTTTATAAGTAAGACATGGTTTTGAATATAAATTATGATGAGACTAGCGATTTTGCCAAGACCAGCCCTAGCTTCAATCTAATTCCAATTGTTCCTTAAATTTATTTTACCCAAATACCCTTACACCAACCTAAATACCTACACAAATATAGCTTACAGGTCCTTAGGCTGAAATTTCATTATTTGAAAGGGGGCATTTTTCTTTTAAAAAAAAGAAAAAAATGGACCGTTTACCATTAAAAAATTGCACCTAGATAATTTTTCTGAGTGACCTTTTTTCTGGCTTTTAGCCTCTATTAAAATACAAACAAACCCGTTTCTTACCTGAACCAAGTGGTACCAGTAGGCCTATATTCAAATGGCTTTTTGTCTACACTGACATCTGCAAGTTAATCCCATGAAAAGGCTCGTTTTTCCCTGTGTGGATGGTTTCCAGCACAAACCAAGCCCATATCCCTATGCTGGTCACATGGTGTAACCCATTCATTCTCCCAAAGATACTTGAAAATGTCCAAATGCGGTCATCGGAGACAAAAGAGTCCACACCTGACAAGAATCAGTTTGCTTTCGTAACTCACGCTGTTTTGCTTCACGTAAACGCGACAAAGATGACTGTTAATATCTCTGTTGCAGTTTTTCAATACACTACATGTTTTTTCATATCTGTAGACAGAGTATAAACCACATGACATACGACTTCGGTGAGGAAAATTTGCAAAGAAACAGTCTGCGCTTTCCGCCATGTTGGATAATCACGCTGTGTTGTTCTTTCGTTAGTACATTAGTTTCACATGATTTTAAAATGTGTTAGATGCTTGTTTAAACCAGAAAAAAAAAAAAAATTAGAATATGTAAAATGAAGATATAAAGCTCAACTAACAGTGTTTTTAACCATTTGTTGACTTGAAAGAGATAGCTGAAGTTGAGTGCACCGGTATATGTGTCCGGATATATTTACGGAAAATGAAGAAATTAGGCCATGTTCTATCTCTTACAACGGACAAGTTGTAGAACAGCAGTAAGTTTTGATTTCATGTATAAATAGATTAATGAGTTATCTGTTAGTCCTGAATACGCTTTACCCCAAAGACCTGTGAAGATGAAGATATTGTCAAAAATAGAAGGGGGTGTTCAAATCATGTGGTTCGTAGCCCTGATAAAAACGTTTAGTTTGTTACCATGGAAACAAAGAGGGTGAAAAAAGTGTATATCATTTTAATCCCCTATCTTTAGGTTATAACATATCACCAAACTAAATCATTAAGTGACACCTGTATAAACTGTAAGGCCAATCAATATAACCCTGTTTTTCAGATGAATTTTTGGTTGATTAACCCCACAAATTGTGACTGCCCATATCTCTGTAGGTAGGGATTTTTTTCAGGAAATATTGCAGCCTCATATAAAAGTTCAAACACACCAAATATGGTGTAAATCCGTTCACCCCCGCCTTGCCGCATTTTCTACATTTGGTCTGGTTTTCTCGTGGACACACACTTAATTTTATTCGTGTATGGTAATGAGCTGTTGTTAATTTAACAATTTTTGCGGTTTGTTGTTTACAGGAAAGAAGTGTAACTGTGACATGAATGATCAAGTCTGGAGAGAAGACAGCGGCCTGGTGACAGACAAGGACGTTCTTCCTATCACCGGGTTGAGAATTGGTGACACAGCCTGCACGAAAACGCAGTAGATGCTCCAGCGCAGTAGACTACTGCAATCATACTGCAAATATGCCTCAAATCTGCTTCGCATTGGGAGCTAATTAGCATATTTGAAACATGCTTCTATCATGCTGCTAATCTACTGCATTAATGCTCCTTCTCTGTACAACCCTATGTAATTTTTGAAGTAGAATTGCAGGAGGGTATGCTGCATTTCTACTGCAAATATGCTCCACACCACTACTGCGTTAATGCTTCTTTGCTACTTCGATACTACTGCATTTTCGTGCGGGAGGTGACTCTGGCGAGAAAGCCTTCCCCACACTGGGGCCGTTGATGTGTGAGAACTGAACGCCGGACTTAACCTTGCATCTGTATTTTAATTGACATTATAGGTTATATATTCGGTAAAGTCCATTTAAAATCATATGCTAAACGAGTTTATCTATAAGCGGAAACTTCTCTTCTGGTCGCTGGCACAACTGGAAATGGTCTTACAATCAATTCTTGTTTCAATGTAGAAAACGGTTTTGCTTGCTCCCTCTGGATGGCCTTGGCATAGGCCGTAAGTACTTGGCAATATGATTTCTATGAAAAACTACGAATGCACAACACAACACTTCTATTCTTGCTGATAAACCTCTGAATATACGCTGTATGAATACAGAACAAAAAATACTGTATTTAGCACGCATTTCTTAAGTATTTGTTAGTTGTCCTTTTTTATTGACATGCAAATGCACTTCAATCTTAGGCACTGCCTAAATGATCGAAGCAAAAGAAGTATGTATGAGTTTTGTGGTAATTTATAAAGTTGTTCATTTGGTACATACAGCCATATCGTAGGAAGTGGGAAGCTGTCGGCTCTCCACGGATTTTAGCAGCCGTCTCGAGTGACTTCACTGCCTAGGTGACTGTAATCAAACCGCTTTTGTCTAAATGTGTGTGTGTGTGTGTGTGTGTGTGTGTGGATGGGGGGTGGGGGTAATTTCTACTGGAAAAGAGGAGGATTATCTAATAGAGGGGAAACTTCTACTCTTAAAAATACGCCATTACTTTTGTCAGGTTTCTATAATGATAGAAAATCACCCATGTTATAGCCTCGGTAATTTTTACATTGCTACGTTCAAGCCCAGTGAATATGTCTTACCTACCAGTATAATAACATGGCTTTAAAACATAGGAAATAACCAGCATGGCTACTGCAATTCTTAGAAAACATGTCGGTTTTCGGAATTAACATGATGCAAAGTAACTTTAACATGGTATTTTAACTACAGGAAATCAATTGTGTAACAATATCAGTGTTTGTTTGCGCTGTAACGTCAACGCCCAATATTTTACCTAATAACATAGATTTAAACCCCGCATATTCTTGGTAGATCTTGGAATAACATCTAAAAATAATGCAAAGTAACTTTGTTCAAAATGAATCATTTTCCCATTGCCTCTCTGTTATAAACACGCAAATAAAGAATACGTATACAGTATATATAGAGAGAGAGCTGTGTTCACAGCAAACGATCATAGCTTCGGTAGCACGTGTTTTCAAAGGTCCATCAATTCCCACCGGAAGTAAAGTGAGATGTTGTCTTCATGCGTGGTTTACATGGTAGTAATCTCTGCTGTCGCTGTCCAGTCCTTTAACTTCAGCGCAGGCAAAGGAGATGGCAGTCAACACAGAGACTATCCAGTCAATGAGGTAATATTCAAGATCAAACTAGTTTAGCACGGCTTTTAATGCTACAGCCTAGGGATTGCCATATCACTCCAATTTTAAAGCAATTACACTGGTTACCAGTTAGGGACTCCTCTAAATGAACGCTGAAAAAGTGCGATATCTGAAAGTGTATATCAAACTAATCATTGACAATTACAATCCATTTTCTACCAGCGGGTGTCACTTTCCCAAATACAGCCACCACCACATCGAACACAACGACCACACCGACCACAACGACACCAACCACAACGACCACACGGACCACACCGACCACACCGAGCACACGGACCACACCGACCACACGGACCACAACGACACCAACCACAACGACCACACGGACCACACCGATCACACCGAGCACACGGACCACAACGATCACACCGAACACAACAACCACCGTTGCAGTAAGTCATACTAGAACACATACAGAACAAGTTGATCTGCAGACTGACATATTCGTGGACTAAATATGGCCGACCCACATTAAAATCGTCTCCGCTAATGCACTAGCTGTTGGTGTCCCCGTCTCCACAAGAGTTTTTATACATCGGAGTCGAAATTTAACCCTTTTAGTGGCGTGATGGTGATCATTTTAGTGAGGGTGGGGAGATCCCCAGGGAATAAAGTAACATGCTTTTAAGCAGGGTCGGTCAGTTAGTCTGTAGATCATATGTTACGAATGCGGTCTTAATTGATTTCACCGTTGCATTTTTGATTCAGCCATGTTTAATGTGCTATTCGGAGGACTCGTATTCGACATTTCAACATATTTACTTCATGAGACAGATAACAACCGCACTGTATTTACAAACACTACTCCATTCATATGTACGGAAGGGGCTTTCAATAAAACAGTATCATTTGTGTTATCAAACCATTTTTCAATCCAAAATATGTTATTTTGTTAATAGCTTGCAGTCAGACCTCATCAGGGCATGGAATTTAATAGACANACATAGAGTGACACCTCAGTTTTGGATTTAAAATAGTTGGAGAGAAATTAAATATTTTGTAGAACATTTTCTCGACAAAAAATAATATTCCATATTAAGTGGTAACACTGTAGATAATATGACATACTGTATTACAATGATAATGCATCCGTGCTCCATCAACCCCATGCCTAAATGTATATATACCAACATTGAATTCATGCCTTTTTATTGTTTTTTTACACTTATTATTGTATAGACTTTTGCGTGTATAAAGTAAAACAAAGAATAAATTGATATAAGAAATTCATATTAAACCTGCAAGTATTAACTCCCTCAGGTGCCCTGTATTCTATATTTACAATTGTACTAATACGATCTGGTTTGATTGGTATTTAATGCACATGTATGGATATACTTTATGATGAGGCAAAACAATAATGCAAACGCGCACTTTGTGTGTCTCTTTGAAACTTCGTAATTCCCTGTATGTTTTATTACGTGGAAATAGACTCTCAGTGCTTTTTGATGAGATCAGCGTTTATGCAATGGTGTATAATACAGTGTATATTGGGTAGTAGATAATATTGCACCTTGCATTTTTGCATTAAGTTATTAAAATACCTGGGTCTTGATCTCGATTGGCAGAATGCTGCGATATAAGATTAATTAACTCGTGAGTTGACTGATCTGTTTTTCTTTTCAGTAAAATTTTGAATAGTAGAGCTTAAGGATGAGTTCATGGGTAGTGATTTTCTAAACGGCTTTGGATATATAGGTTGTACACCAATGATGAAGGGAAATTGCTTAACTTAAAGAAAGCCTGCAGTGCAAATGTTTTTTCGGTAGTGATAAATTACTTTGATATACAAGGTCTTACGCGCATGCTCATTATATACCTTTTAAGTGCATAGTGGTATAATACGCCTTCCTGATAGCACAAACTCGACGTATGTAGCATCATTAGAGTAGGCAAATGCTCTTAGAGACAAGTAGATAATGTATTATCACTAAGATGTTACATGTGATTACGTCGTGTTCTCAACCAAATTATTTAACTTCATCTTCTGAATCTATGTTTCATGAGGGTTTGCGAACGGTAAAAATATAGCTTCTAATTTTGTTTGAAAAAAATGAGAAAGAAGACTAATGGCATGGTGTTTTAATGGGACATTAAACATCGTAAATGCTTCTCAAATAACAGGGAAAATGACAGAGAGGTATTTTAGATGAATTATTACGAATATTTATTTCTGTGTGTGATTGGCATGAGAAGATTTATGGATATTTGCCTACGTTTGCGCCTATAGCTCGTTCATAAATGCAAGCAATTTACATTCAGTAACTCGCCGATGTTTGTTCGCCTCAAAAAGCTTGTGGAATTATGGTTTTAGTTGGTAGATAGGGTCAGTTCACACTAGATTCATTGCGGACCAGTTAAGCTTTTAAGCTTAACATTAAAATGTGTAAACGACCTCCCCCGTCGATTATATTATTTAACATCTTTGAATAAGCGCTTAAGGAATTATCTGCAATATACCAAAGACGATCGGGAGTTATGTTTGGAGATCCAGTGTCGTGTGGTTGGAAAGATATGTGTAGGTACATATTCTTAAAGTTAGGTTACAGTAACATTTCAAGCATAACGGCTTTAGTCAGCACCGTGCTATCTAAGCGATACATGCGATTCCAATTTCTTGCCGTTGGGAGTCAATCGAGCGGCGGAAATGGAAGGAGTAGATGTTCGTAAAAGCGTGTCTTTCAGAAAGGATACGATGGTTAACTGTCAACAGCTTGCTGGAAATGCACCCGTAGAACCCCAGCCATTTTTGATGGCTTACAGTACTCTCTCTCTCTATCTCTCTCTCTCTCTTTCTCTCTCTCTCTCTCTCTGCAAAAATAACAATTTTAAATTGAAGAAAGCCGATCTAATTCCTCCATTGCCTCTATTTATGCTGTTGGATTTAAACTTTACCATTGTCCTGCCCATCCGTTCTCAGCGTTTGAAATGGCTTGAAATCTTCATCACACAATCTCCAGAGATAATTTGCACAGTACTAAGCTAGGCCGTCCCAGCTTAAGTGTAAATACGACCTGAGTTACCAGTTTGGAACGGAATATCTTGTTAAATGTGCTATGTGCAGTAGTGGAATAAATCAGAATTATATCGAGCGCTTGGCGGACAGCGTGAGAGAGACAGTGAAGTGTCGACCATTAAGATGTTTTAATAACGGCAAATGGGGAAAACTCAATTATAAAGTCATTTCGAGAGTGTATGCCGACTATTTTTGCTGTATTAAAACACTTTGGCCCGTGAACGCGCTCGCTGCCGAATTTAGAGTTAAAAGTCATCTAAAATGTGTATAGAATGTGATTCCCTATAGACGCATGAAAACGGTTCGCATAACACGATGTAGACGTATACTGGATACACGAACAATAGAGTAACGCTGGAAAGCAGTCTACAGCAGTTTGTATTACAAGTAAGGCCACTGTTCTCCGAGGATCGTTTTATATGTTTCACAGAATAGAATTACTTGTGATAAGAAAAATATCTAAACAGTATTATATTGTGAAATAACTACAACCAAACCACTCTGCACAGAAATTTTGCTCACCATCTATAACGTTCTCATTACTATTTCAATTTCCAGAAAAATCCATGACCTATTTCGCAAAATCAGTTCTTTAGGATATGTCCTAGTTTTATAATAAACGGAACCCATTTTGGTCTTCTTTAAAGGTATAAATATATGGATGGACGCCTTTGTTACTAGTATGTAAATGCAACAATTTTTTGCCTATTCATGTAGAAGAATTCTTTTTGATATTCAACAAGATACGTGAACCATCTTTTGTGAAAAAATAACTGAACTCATACACAAATATGTAAAAAACGAACAGTTTTCTATCAATGTATTGTTATAGACATCTTTCATTTTAACACTTTTTTCACTCCAGTCAAATAACACACATTAAGAATACAAGAATACTCAAATGGGACTTTGCAATTCAATTATTAAAATTTGACAACAGTTTCGTAGAATGCTTTAGTTAGAAAAAAAATGCAAGGGGGTGAAAATGGAATAATCCTGTGATCGCTTCATTTTGAAAATATGCCCTGTGAATGGCATGATAATAATATTAGCAATATAACACTGAGATGAAGTCGCTTGAAAAATGCATATTAAAAAAAAAAAAAAAAAAAAAAAAAAAGAGAGAGAGATAGGAAAAATGTTGTCGATATATAAATCTAATTTTTAATTTATCTGTAATATGCACAATTATGTAAATGAAAGAGATTAATGAAAGGGTGTGCTTTATTTATAAAACACAAATAAATTTTTATTTTCTATAAAGTTATCGCTTGTTGCCTTGCTGTACAATCTTGCGGCTGGTCTAATTCCAAAAATGGTGATGATTCACTAAAAATGAATTTTACTAAGACATAGAATGTCGACAACCCGTTTCTATCATGAAATTGTAACAGCGGTCTGTCACATCTTTCAGAAAAAAAAACTTATGTGATTTTGACTGCTTGAATATTTAATTTTGAAACTTAAGTAAAATGAAACCAAACCTCGACGTGCCTGAAATATTACACATATCACTCACAACAGATACATTGTCGCACAAAGAAAGGCAAGTAGGAACTAGAATATCTCTAGAATATCACTCTTCTTGATTTTTTAAAATATTTAAAATGAATCAGTAAAAGTTGAAATATATGTACGAGTATGTTTAGTATTTAGGCCGTTTATCTTGTTTCACTCCACTCCCACCACGCTCAGAAACAAAGCTTGGACGGGTCTATTTAAATACTGGATGTAAGTCAGAAAAGAGGGATTTCCACTTTTAATAAGCGCTGGCGTGGTCAAATGTTAAGAAACAAAAAGGAAACGGTTATGTTTGGACTCCAGCGATTAAAAATGTCAGTATGGCATAAAATAAAATTTAGTTTGACTCAAACTTCAGAGTTATCCACGGGACGATATGTGTGGCGGTTCCTGCCTGTTCCAACGTAGTCCACTGTTCTTCTGACCGAGTTCTTTTTTCCCTGCAAGACACTCTGCGCCACCTGGACGAACGGGTCAAAGAGATCGCCTCTGTTGCAATCGTTGGTTTATTGTGCTCAGGAAATATGGACCGAGAGATCTTAATTTTAACTTGCTGTCGATTTGAATGCAATTTATAAATTTTATCTACAAAGGACAAATGACTTTGATATGGATACTGAAAGTCCTTCAATTTCCAAAACGCCGTGCATCCATTAACGACAATTAGAACTATGGAATCTTTTTTTATTAAAATATGTGTGAAGCATTTGCAGGATCTTTGTACATAAAGATATTTAGTTAATTTTCCTTCAGTTTCAATTAAAATCAATATGCAGAGAAGATCATTAAAATCGAAGAAATTTATTAAATGGTTTTATCTCACTATTCCCGTTCAGTAAGTCACTAAACAGATTATTTCGGTAGCCTATTAAAAAGCCTATGTGTAATATAAAATAAACGGTAACATTTAGATATCAAAACTCGAAAACGGGTTTATGGATTGCACTTCCATCAAATTTTGGATTGGAAGTAGCTTAGTGATAGAACGAATATTGCTAAAATATCCAAGGAAATTAATTATTTGCTTTAAAAAGGGTAAAATGCGCTCTAGACATGCATGTCCTGAAGGCTTTTTAAATCGCAGACAACAAGTTTCATCTGATCATGCCCCCAACATGTGCTATGCTAAAATAGGTACTTCCGGTAAAAAACAGGAATGAAAATCAGCAAATTCTGCGTTCCCTCAGCAACGTTTTATTTCAAAACATTTGAATAATGTAATTGGATCTTAATATAACCGTAATTGGTAGTTAAAATCTATGGGGTGGCATGAGAATGATTGAATGTTACGCTCACCAAATGCGCTGGCGTGCAAATAGCACTTTCCACACTGAAAATTGCCAACAAAATTATACCTACTAAGTCATCATATCTCTGAAATATGTGCTTTTAATTTCAAATAAGAATTTTATTGTCCCCTTTGAAAATAATATTGAACAAAGTTTTATTTAATTTGAAAGTTATCAGGAAAACATATAAGCACACATACATGCACGAGAAGTACCTATTATGGCAACGTAAACATTTTGGACGCCTGTTGCCTATGGTAAGATTGGTTTCAAAAGAAGAGACCTTTCTTCAATGAAAACAAACTTCATACACTGTCACTCCAAATTAACAATTACAAGAAACAAGCGTCTGGAATATCTTATAATTTCTTTAAAACCACAGAGCAATAAAGAAAGAAAAAACACCAAGTGAAAATTTGGAACATAAATAATATTTTATTTCCACAAGCACGTATGCAAATAAATAGTGTCAATTTTAATTCAAAACACATTATTTGTACATGTAATAGTATGACATCGCTTCTCTCTCTTTTTCTAATAAATTAACTCTTATTAACATATTACATTTGATACGATATAATATCCCTCGCATTACACCAAGAGAGTAGACTTTTATCTCATTATTGAGAGATTTTCAAAAAAAAGTTTGTTGTTGCCAAGTTATTTATAATCACCAAAACGACAGAATCATATTCAATACAACAAGCATTCAGCAGCAAAATGTGCACTTCTTATTTCAAAGAATCCTGCAACAAAACCATAACCTCGACAACAAGACAAAAACTCCATCCATGTTTGCAACAAAAATGTGAGGCATTAGCTCTGTTGAAATTGGACAAAAAATAATTCTTAAACGATATGGAGTCATTTTAATGCATGCACATTATGAAGATTCTGATTCAAGTGTTGATTGTAATTTATCTGGTGGGCCCACAGCATGTTTTCCAAGCAAGTTATCGTAATTATTCCATTCAACCACGAGTATAGTGAACAGCAAAAGTCACAGTACTTCT
>NW_019776162.1:33237-43906 GCF_001039355.2 Lingula anatina | reverse complement strand
AAAATTATTATTATTATTATTATTATTATTATTATTATTATTATTATATGCACATTAATTTCAGGGGTTTAGGTTGTTCATCATACACTCCAACATTGATCAATGACATACACATAATAATCATAAAAAATTGCACTGTCTTTGATGTATGTTTTTTACAATTGTATGCACAAATGATTCTGCATATCAACCAAGTGGAGCTTATGCATATCCATCATCAACGTTACCTTAAACCATAAAAAATAACTTCCTGCGACTTTGGAGGAAAAGTAATTAAATCTAAAAATGGACCAGTGATTTAAATCCCACACCTCTAAGGGTATCAACCTCCAAAATACTCTTCCAGAGTTCTAGTACTCTCGTATCTACCTGCTCTGTGCTGGTGACTCACTCGCCTCTTTCCAAAACACACACATTTAAAACAGAAGCTTCACCCTAGTACATGGACTACATGTTGTAATTTCATTACATTTTTGGATCTCTGACTCACTGAGGACGAAGCTACATGTACCAATTTCATGACCTTTCACGATTTGTACTGGTTGTACTAAAATACACCAGGATAAAAAATGAAAAAAGACTTTACTGTGTCCATATTTTGGTGCCATGTACTAAATTCATATCCATACTGAATATACACCAACTAGCCCTTAGCTTTTTTTTTTTTTTTAAACCTTAAATCTGTTATTATAAGGAGCAAATATAGCACAAGTAGGGAGGTTGCTCTACTGGAGTATTGTGGGACTTTTTCTCGTATATTTGTCATTGGGCCCTAATATTCTTAAAGGTCTCTCAGATCTTGCTAATGGAATGGATCCTTTGTGTGATTAGATATTACTTAATATATTACATGATTTTCTCAGTCTTTGGGCTAATTATAATCTACAGGTATTGGATAAGTAGACAGACTCAGTGCTTACTGCTTAAAAGTATGTTTCATACTTGTTAAACAAGCAGAAATGGAACTTAAGAAAAAAATAATATAGCTTGAAAAATGCAAGTACTAAAGATGCTCAGCTCTGTATGGGGCTCAGGGGGGGGGGGGGAATAAATACAACAGCCTATTAATAAGGAAATTGTTATTCCTTAAAAGGAATGTACCCAGTGTGAGGAATGCATGTAACCATTTATTCTGCTTATTTAAACGAAAAAAGTGGAATTAGAGTGATTGTGGGTAAATGCCATAAATTTGTCAATGATGCAATTGAAAACTGCTCATCGTGTATTTCATGCTACTACTAACAAGGCTCAGATACCATTACAGAAATATGATACTGTGAAAATTTACAGATATTTGCCTGGATACTGGACAGTTTTCATTCAAAAAGAAAGAGCAGGAGGCAGAAAGATTTTGTGTTCCTTTGCAACTCTCTCACCACCATCATGCAACATTTGGTTTGCGTAGTTCCAGGGCGGAGTAAAAAATCTATCATAAAACTAAACTTCCTTTACTGCTTACATCCGAGGATGAGCAAACTTAAAAAGGATGACATGTATGTAGACATTAAACAATGTGTTTATGCCTAAATTCCTACAGAATTTAGATATGACTTCCATCAATAAATCAAACTGTTTGTAGCCTCGCCCACTGGCCACTGATTAGTGCTACGTAGTTTAGGAATTTTCCTCCCCAGAAAATCTGGTCGTTGTCCAGAAAAGCACACAGAATGTTTAAATAATATCTTTTCTTTTATGAGTAAGTTTAAATTTTGGCAAAATTAACGGTGACAAACCAATATCAACTGCACATGTGGGTGTCTCATAAATGATGTAAAATTCCGTTATTCAGAAATATTATGAACTGAACTTAATTGGGTCCAATTAAAATCTCTTCAACGGTGAGTAAAATATTACAGCACATCAAACAATAAAATACTGAGGCCGACATCTGTGAAATCTTAACCTTTCTCTTTAAACGTAAAAGGTCAGCGAAAAATAAGGCGGCAGAGGCTGAAAAACACAACCATTAAAAATTTGGACAATTATGACTAATAGTAGAGGACATTATCAAATGTAGCAGCTATATTTGGCTACGTATGTGTAGTCATTGAGAGTTTTTTTTTTTTTAAATAGATTCGTAAAATAAAAAGAAATACTAGTAATCTGTATAAATAATACATTTATATATTATAAGTAGGTGTAAGTACAATATTAAGCCCATGAGGCCAACAAAAGCATTCTGAACAAAAAAAAAAAAAACTTCTTACCAATTCAAATATCTTTTTTACTTAGTCTGTTTAGACATTGGGGTAAATTTTTGGTATCAAAATTGGGAAGAGACAGTTTGTATTGATAGGTTTTGTTTGATACCAGTATGTCACTTATTAAAGAATTTATTAAGAAAAGCCTAAATTCAAGATCAAGTGAAGATAGATATGGTGGTGAAAGAGGGTAAGGAATTAACATGAGATGCCAAAATAAAAAATATGTTTTTGGTTTTACATATTAAGAATGACTGAATAAGGGCAAGGAAATTTGACTTGAATAAAAAAGTATATTTATGTAGAAAACAAGATCAAAATCCAATTCAAAGAGCATTTCTTGCCAATATTTCTTCCTCTATTCCTGTCAGTTAATTAACATTAACGGTAATTTCTTTACCCCACTTAGTGGTAATTACACATGTGATAAGGCAATAAAAATTGGCCTTAAAAATGAGTAATTCTGACTAATCTTACAGTAGCTGACTAAAATATTCTGGCAATGCGACTACCACTGAAGGTATTGGGGTATTAGGTCAGGACTTTTTTTCTGTCATCTGTTAATACTGAACTAATATGATTGGTTCATAAGTCTGGCCTGATTAGAATGTTGTGGTAAAGGAATTCAACATTTCCTTTTTATAAAAAGTTCTTTTTTTCTAACATGTGAACATTTTTAAAGTGAAATATTCATTCAAGCAAAGTTCCCATGTGTATTTTTTGTCCGAATTTGAAACTAAAATAAGATGATTCAACATTCCCATCTAACACATCACGGGCAAAATGGTATCTTTTTCTATTATACACACAGCGGTTATCTTTTTCTATACAATCCACACACTTATATACCCAAACATCCCTTATATAACTTCTTCAAATTTAAAACCAAAATGGTTGAAGGTGGAAGGTCACTCAACATTTCCACCTTACAAATAAAATGTATGTCTAACATCAGTACGTGTAACCATACTTAAGAATTTGCATGTACAACATAAATTTACTAAATCACCAATTAAGGTGTTTTAGACCAGACTGTATTAAGCTAAAAGTAATAGTACTTTGTTCTCCCATTTTCTTTATGTAGTTGTCCAGATCTAAGGTAAGATTATATATCAAATTCCACTTGTTTCCTATTAACAGGACATTCAAACTGATCCATTTTATGGACGTTGTTAGAAAATCACTTCAGTAATGAAATTAAATATCAATTGTCCAGTTATCAGCAATTTCCTGCAGGCATACATACTGATCTACTAACCAGATAATTTTCCAACAACTTGGAGTCAGAATAGAAAGGTACCAATCTTCTTTTTCCTGGCTATTTCTAGGAAATATTCACCATCCATCCTGGACTGTTTTACATTGAATTAACTTTTATAAACAAAGTGTCCTGCAAGCAACCTAAGTCCAAAAACAGGTTCATCATTATAAAATAACTAAAACAGTTCCCAAATCCTTAGAGTACATATACATGTAGCAGGCACATGTTGGCAACTAAATAATACAAATAGTATACCCTGGCAAAAGAAAATGAAATAAAAAAAAATCAAAGACAAAGTGAAAGAGGTTTTCCTGGGTGAATTTACAGAGTTGAAACTATAAAAAGGGCTCTGCAGTTTGTATTTAATATTTTCTATAGGTTGTGGTAATTATCCAGTTGCCTTCTACACAAACCACTTCTACACAGATTAAAAAAAAAAACAAAAACATTCACTCACTACAGGTGGATTTCTGCTGGGCTGGCAACATTCACTCATCACAAATAATGACATAGTTTAGGTCTGCATGCAAGGGATGGAGAGTTTGAAAGTGCAGCTCTTTTGGCTGGAAAATAGTTCTCTCTGAATCAAAATTCAATCTAGGTTCTATGTGTGTCATTTATCAAGTGGATTCAACTTAAAGGGTAAAAAGTCCACTTTTTCAAAAAAAAAAAATGAACTAATGGTGTGGAATTTAAGGAAAGGTGGGCAGAATAGTAGACGATGATGAAAATATCTCACGGAACAACATATGCACACATGTAAAGGAAAAAAGTACAGGTGAATGGACCTATCCTATCAAATACCAGGACACAGTTCACTACCAAGGATTGTACCTACAATATCACAGTCACTGCAATGACATCTTCAGCTTCATGTGCCAGCGGGCCCATGCCAGCAGGATCTTCCCCATATCCTCCAATAATCTAGTACTCTAAACTGTCTGGTCCAAAAATGCATTTAATGTAATTAGTGTTTCTCATTTAAAGTTTTAAATCCTTTTTTTGATAATGTGAAGTAGGGTGGGGCTATGGGAAAATGGGAGAGGAAAGATGGCCATTAAATGAACTAGATCAAATTTCATGTGAATCAAGCTTTTTTGAAATTTACTCTAATTTTTTTCTATTCATTATTCTGTTCATTAATTTACATGTGATATATTGAAGTAATTTTCGTGACAATTCTTACAATTACTGTAATAAATATTAAAAATCGTGTGAAATGTATTGGGTTCCTATTTATATTTCAAAAAAGATTCCTATATAGTATTTTAACTATAAAATTTATTCAAATTATAAAAAAAGAACATATTGATCCTTATCAAAGCCAGAGTTTTTTTTTTTCCTCATAGGGAGGAGGTAAATGTAAATCGTGGAATAGTTCCTGTCTGCAAGCCTTAGCTTTCATTCAAGGGAGTGTACATAACAGTGTATATAGGCAACTTGACAAAATGAAGATCCCCAGCTCTGTAAATCTTATTTGTAATGATAACAAGGAAGCCAAATATCAAATGTCATTTTCACACATCATTAAAGACACACTCAGTGTACTGTAACACGTACACAATAACCAAAAACGTAACCCTCTCATTAATTCTTGTTGACATAATATGGGAAAATTCAACCTATCAGCCCATAATTTCATTACAAGGCAAAATATTTATGTAAGTTTTTTTTTTCAGTGGATAAAAAAGGTCTTCATGATTTGGATGTAAACTGTTAAATATATAATAACATAGTTACTCTGCCCAGGCTATAATTTATTTTTTGTTTTCAATTCAGATCACTTCAGGGCTGTGCCTTTTTGTTAATTTTCTTTTGATTTATTGTAATTTCTTTTTCTTTTTTACATTTGTTCCTCTTTTTCAGCAGTAAAGCCCATCTTCACCACATTGTTACATGACAGTGCTATCACCACCTTGTTATATTTATTCAGTAGCCGTAATACCAACCTGACCCTCAGACCACAAGCATGGCATCAAAGAACGCCACCCTGCACATCACAAACATTGCCAATAACCACAGCTATTCCATCGACCACAAAGCCTCTACCTTGTCCGTTCCTCGTCCCAGTCTCTCCTGCCTTCGCCAGCCGCAGAACTAGCCAACATTTTGTGGTTTTGATCATCTGTGATAACACCCTGAGACATGAAATTATGACGAGGATTTTAGGAGCAGACGGACGGCCGTCAGACTATGACCACTAATTCAACAATGGAGTGGGAGAATTATGCATACCAAAGTTCCTACACGGTCATAAAGAAACTTTTGTTGATCTATACATGCATATTAATTAAGTCATCTATGCCTGAACATGTCAGTATTCCTAAGTTACTTGGAATGAAACTTAACCAGATATTAAAATGTAACAGTGTATGCGCAGATTTAAAACAACTACCACTACTACTACTACTATTACTACTACTACTAATAATAATAATGCATTTATACTTCTAATTCATGTTTTCTAACTGATATATAGTAAGTCTCCTAATAACATAATTATATGTATATATTATTGAACAGTTATAAATACCATGTTTGCATTACTATTATTTTACATGACTATTTATTCCAAAGGTAAAACACCTATGGCTTTGTTACGCAAATCAGAAATTTCACACTTGCCTACATATACATATACATGTACAGACCAGTATATGGCCATGTTTATGTTCAGGTGCTTTTTTATTCAATTATTCGCACAGCTAGAAACAAGCCCAAACAGTTCAAAAGCTCTGCAACCAACGAGGAAAGATATAATCTTTGTAAAAATAAAATGGGAAAAAAAGAGAGCACGTGTAAGGTCATGTATGGTATGCAACCACGTTGGCCGTTACACTCCACACACATGATTTTACTCAACGTTCTACCTCAAGTTTCTTCCTTACATCTGAAACCCATCCATGAGGTAATTCCACTCCTGTCAAGATTCTACCAAAACCGAAAATGGTCAGACTTTGACGACGTCAGAGAGGTTTTGTTGTTGGTTACTTAAGGAAGTTTGTTGTGCTCCATGTCTTACAGGTGGGGGCTGGGAGATAAACTGAAACATCTTTTTCGTGGGGATTGCTGTTGGTTCAAGTGGAGGGCAGATCAACACACAGAGGCTAAAATCACTTCCTCTATCTAAGGCCATGAATTACATGATTCACAAATCAACTTCATTACATTAGTGGTCAGTTAAAATGTTTACCTAATTTTCCTACATTTGAATTATATAAGCTTTTAAATCAAGAGATTCAGGGCAAAACTATGTTTTTTCTGGCATTTATATCTTTAAGTTTTCAATTGTGATTTCAACAGTAATCAGCATTATGCAAAATTCTTATTATCAGTTTCACATAATCTCTAGCTACGTATATGACTTTGCATATGCAGATTCATTTTCCAAAATCATACTTTTTATAAACTGCACCACATAAAAGTGATGACTATATAGGTTTTACTATTTAAACAGGTGTAGATAAATCTGGTATGTGGGGCCTTCCAGAATACAGAATTTTCTTGGAAGATACCTTTATCATTATGCCAATATTATGACTGTCCTTGCCGAAAAAAATGTTGACATCCCATACTCCCCCCCTCTCAATATCTAATCACCTTTGGGTTTGATCTTGGCCTCATCGTCATGTTCATCTGATATGACAGAATGAACACAGCATATTTTGAACTACAGGTCATATTCACATCATAAGTGAATACGATATGTATCGGTATGCTTTGAGAGGTCTTTAATGTACCAGTATAGACTTGAACTAATTATGCTGCTCAGTTTCACTCCTTCCTGTTTGTTAATCAATGGACTGTGTCAAGCAGGGGGGGGGGAGGTGGGGTGGATGGGTGGGTACATTTGGGTTACCCTCCACCAAAAATGCCTGGTTTAAAGTTTTCAGTTTGTCAATGTGTATCGGTAAAGACTGTTTATCCCTAATAGTGTGTATCGGTATACAAGCTGCT
Source organism: Lingula anatina (assembly GCF_001039355.2). The sequence continues at coordinate 36,487 of NW_019776162.1, read as the reverse complement.
CTAGATCAGAGATTTATTTATCCAGAAGTGATTTATATATATCCCTTATGTTTACTATTTCCCACCTTGCCAAAGTCAACAGCGGTACCTGATAGGTCTTAGACTAGATTTTGGAGCCTGAGAAAATACACTGGTGTCCTTCATACTATGGTAATAATTCACAAATTTCAAATACCTCAATTATGCAATTTTATACTTTCAAGCTAGATTAAGCATTTTTTGGTTAGGTAGAAAAATTGTTTCAGAAATGAGCCCCTGCATGCTCAGATAAAATGTCAAGGTGAAAGATAGATTGTAGCTGACAGAAATGTGTATCTAAATTTTAAAATGCTGTGCAGACTGCATAGAAAAGATATGTATGCATGCATCTGTTGACAAACAACACAACTGAGAGAGAGAGAGAGAGAGAGAGAGAAATAAAGTAGATATAACCAGAAAACGTGCTGTGTTAATAACCTCACTGGGGTACACGCGTACCTTTACCCTGTGTCACTCACTACTCGAAAGTTCATGACACATGATACTATTGTAACATCTTATGTGACTTCAATTGACATTCTCTAAGCCTAACGTTATGTCTACCAGTGTTGAAAGACATACCAAAACAATATGTTCATTCTTTTTCAGTAAAAAACAGTTGAACTAACTGAAATTGTATTCCTTATAAAGATCTTTCACAGAAGCTCTACTTGCAGGAATACTTTTTTCGGCTGTTTTTTGTAACAAAGAGCCCTAGGCTATTAAATATTAGGGGTCATCGATATTTTTTAAATCAAATTATCCAACAATGTATTATAATATGACCCATACAAATAATGGTTATTAAAAAAGGCCCAAAAGATATGGCACAAGGCAATTCATATATTCAACTTATTATCTTTTAGGTCTAAATACATGTTACAGTTGTCAAAGAAGTGCAAAAGGCTCTATTGAAGTAGTTATGTGTTCCTTAAAGTATTAAAGCAGCCAAATGTCCCCTACAGTAGCAGCAAGAAATATGTGTGCAATTTGTTTCCTCTGCATAGTTGACAAGTTTCAATTTTCAGTGTGGCATTTAGAAAATCTTTCTTTTTTTTTTTACCAGAAATACACACCTCGTGGAAAGTATATATCGTAAAGCTCTAGATCTCCATACTTGTCTATCTTTGAGAGGTAAAACTTTTTTATATAAAATAAAATAATGCTTCAAGCTGTCATATCCATAGCATTAAAACACATCCCACTGTGTTTTTAAACCAATTTTTGATTCTTAAAAATATGTTGACTCCTACATACATTTTGTAGTTAATTATCAGTATGGAAGTGTGTATCTTTGAATGTAACACAAACGATCTGAAATATCCTTTTATGGCTTACATAATCCATTTTCTTTTCTAGAGGAAATGACATGTTTGACTAGAGCATTTAAATTTTATTGTTCATTCAAAAAATATTTCTCATTATAAAATGAAACTAAAAAAAAAAAAAAACGGACTTCCTCCTCCAGCAGTGCTCCCTATGTGTCTACTCTAACTCTGCCCACATTGTCTGGAAAACGTTACCCAAGCATACTCTCCAAACATAAATAAACTACCTGGCAAAATAATCTAAGCACAAAAAAAAACCAACAATTATCATGCAACTGAATGTCCTAATATAATATCACAACCCAGTCTCCTCACTGATATATCCATCCAGAAATAAACACCGACTAAGTCCATGTGGAAAAAAAAAACGTTCCATTTTATCTAAAATGTATTTTCCAAAGCAGACGTCATCGCTGAGTTTCCTGTCCAAGGGGTGGAGTAATGACTGGCAGACTGTTTACAGAAGCTGGCAAGGAGCCACATGGTTGATCACACAGAGTATATATCCAGCCGTGGGTGAGAGAGAGCTACCAGACGACTGCCAACAGACTCAAATAGTGGATGTTCTGTACTGCATCTCTCCATTTGGGATATAATATATATATATATTAGAGTATATTGTGTGTCTTCTGACTAGGAACAGACAAAAAGGTAAGTGGATAAACTGAACTTTTTTTCTTGCAGTATGCTGTTTGGCTATCACCTGTTTGTTTAAGTTAAGAGTTATTTACGAGTGGAATTTTTGATGTGTTGCTTACAAGCTAGCAAGAATGTATTACTTGGAGCAATACTGGATTTTTAAAACTGCAGTGTAGAGAAGGCAATAGGCAGGACATCTGAAATATATGTGTATCCAAATCTTAAAAATTTTTAGAATATTTGAGTTGGGGTTCAAGTGGAATATGGAATGCATGAAAAAATTTAGAGTGCTCCCTGCATACAGGTACAGGTAAAATGTCATGCACAGGCCCTGTTGTAAAATATTTCTGAAGTATAGCTTAAACTGCACATAAAAAATTTCATAATTTCTGAAGATTAAAAACCTACACCACACATAGAAATGTGTAATTTCATGATGAGAAATTTGAAACATCATGATCTTAATATGTCAAGTGTATAAGTACCGGTAGCCCCAGTATTTTATGTTTAATAGAAAGTTAATTTTCAAAAGGCTTACTGATTTGGCAGTAGCTCTATCTAGGTATGAAAACAAGCATTTATACACGTACTAAGAGCAGAGAAGGGAAAGTTTGACTGCTCTTTATTATAATCACCCTAAAGAATCTACTAGTACTAAAAATCAGCATGTACCAATTTGTGAGCAACTCAATTTCTTATCTGTATAAAGCTTTAAAAATCTGTAACTGGGCAAACTGGTATAATTCATCACAGTTGACATGAGATATCATAAGTCCAGCAAAGGATTTAAAAAGCTTCATTCACGTAACATATAACTGGATGGCTGTTCTTCATAGCATCATCAGTCTCTTATCAGAAACTGGTGCACACCTGGCATGTAAGAGAGAACCATATTTCACCTTGTGTAAACTTTCCTATTTTTCTGCCATCTCTCTGGCTGGGTTCTGTACTAGAGTGCAGAGGTGCTGATGGTTATCACATAAATATCTGCACAGTCAATTAAACACTGATCATATTAGAACGGCAGTGCACCAAGCAGCCTCCAGACAAAACAGCTACTGTTGCATGCACCCTAGCCTCTGCCATGGGGCACAGAGAGGACTTTTTTCACCAGACATTTTCAGATATTTCTTTGGGTGTATTCTTTGCAGATAGCTATACTGTTCAGAAAGAATTTTTGCAAAAAATATAAAAATTAATAAAATAAAATAAATAGAAAAATAAATAAAGGAAATTAACTGAACTAAATGAATTAAATAAATAAA
>NW_019776162.1:13559-32267 GCF_001039355.2 Lingula anatina | reverse complement strand
AACAAGCACCAAGCTTACTCATCACTACATGACACCTTAATTTTTTTCTTGGATATTTGTTTTCCAGATTACAGTCAAGGTGTGTGACACCTGTTAAGGAATTATTGGGTATAGCTTGTACTCTTGAGTATGTTTTCAATTTGGTTTTTATATGCACTATGTTGCTCATAAATTATGTATAATGCTGACTATAAATAAAACATCTCCACTGAAATGCAGAGAAGAAAATACTCGACTGGAGTGACGGATTTTAAAAAATTAGTTTAAAGACGAGCTTGCGTGTCAGTGTTAAAGAGTTTGATTATTCCAACAGCAAAATGCACTCAACAGGCTTTTTGTAACTGCTATCCACAATTACTGGCAAGTGTGTTCTCAATACAGCAGAGTTGTGTATGTGTGTATGCGTACTATGCATTTGTGCATGTGCATGTGTGTGTGTCTTAATGTGTGCGTACTTATGTGGGTGTGTGAATTAGGGACTCTGTTCACTTTCTCTCTGATCTAACTCAAAGAATTTAGATAAAACTTCAGAAAGCAGACCATTGATCTAACACAAACGTACAAACACAGCTTCTATACATCTTCACAACTTCTGAGGAAAAAAAATCCCATTTAAATTGACTTTTTATTTATGCACCAAAACCAACGCCAGTTTGTTTTTTTTTAATCTCTTTCTATTGCTCTACCTTATCTGACAGGACCACTCTTCCTCTCTATCTGAAGGTGTATTAAAATAAACCATCCAGGCTAGGTCGCGGAGTCGTAATCTCATCACGACGTCCCCCCATGTCAATACCTCTATCAGCGATAGCAGCACTCTGGGGACTACAGCTTCATGACTCACTGGGCATACAAAACCTAGGGCCATTGACTTATTTGAATCAGGTTTTTTTATTCCTTCTATTTATGAGAAAGAAAATAGTGTCTGCTGTTCCTGAAGGGTGTATAGAGTTGTCTAATTTCATAATTTCATAAGAAAATTAGCTTTCACGATAGGACTGAACTTGTTCCATGTCTGCTATATATGGTTTCCAGCTCATCACTTTCCTGCAAACACCCTTCATTTCTGAAGCCACTGGAATCTCTCCTTTTTTAATTGTATACTAGAAACAGCAAAGGTAACAGATAGATTTTTACAAAACCCCTTCACATATAATGACAACTAAGTGCTAATTCCACTTGGAAAGTAATGACACTTCCTAAAGAAAAAATTAAGAAGTTATGAGGAGTTTGCTAAGGTATTCATTCACATTTACAAATTTTATTCTACACACTTCTACAGTTGCTGTTTTTTAGATGTTATTCTATTGTTGATATGCCAAACAGCAGACCTTTCACAATTCATTAGCCCAATCACTTTATTAAAAACCTGCTTTGTGTCTACTTTCAGTGTATGAGAGAGAGACAGAGAGAGAGAGACAGAGAGAGAGAGAGAGATTTCTAGGTTGAGCTAAAGCCAAGGTGCTGCAAGCAGCATAACCTGCAAGCAATTTAACAGTTCCAGTCTGCTCCTAACCCACATAATATGTCCGTTGATCCACTTAATACACACTAGATACCTATAAATGTTAACTACCTCAACTCTTTAGGATACAAAAATCTCAGGTAGATTCCTCCTTCATGCAAATATATTCAGGGCAAGGCTGAAAATGTATCTTCAATAAATGTAAATGTTATAATCACGTCCCCTACATAATAAACAAGGTGAGATAAATTGATGCATTTAGCACTGAGCAGCACACACATCATATTTGCTGTGATGTGTTTATTTTGAACTTAAGCATTACGAACATCTTTATATAAACTTCCCTCAGGTAAGACAGAGATGCAATTATAATATACCTACTAGTATATGAATTTTCTCATTTTACTAATAACCCTTTTGACTTCGACATTTCTCATTCTTAAATGTGCTCCTTTCAGCATGTGTATAATGATCAACACTGCAGTCATTTATTATCATTATATAATTATTATTATTACCTGCACATCTAATGAAGATATTCTTGGCTCGCTTATCCATGTTTGTGGCAAAAAAAAAAGAACCCACGTCTATGCATCATTACAAGATTCATATTGTCTAAGTTTAGTTTAGTCTAATTGGCAAAATTCCCTGACGAGGTGTTTTTCTCTGCCTAGAACAGCTGCCAGAAGCATGTCTAAAACTTGGCGAATTTCCTTTGAAAATCAGACGGAACATGTAATTGCTGATGTATAAACAGTTCTGGACTTGCTTAGAGTTACGATGTTCTTATTCCCTGGTGCATTTGTTTTGAAGATTATTTGAGGTATAATTTTTTTTAAAAATTATCTCAAGTTCTACTTACAGTTGATGATTTGAAGACTGCTGTATCTTAAGTTCCTCTCAACAAGAAGCAGCATACCAAGTGATACAGTTTGTACTAAAACACTTTGAGAGGTCGGATCATGCATTTAGTCTAAATTGGGGGGGGGGGGGGGGGGGGGGGGGGTTCATAGAGGGGATGGGGGGCCAAGGACAATCAAGCAATTATTTCCTAATGTTGAAACTAAAAAATTCTCTATTGAAAAAATACTGTGCATGGGCTTTTGTATACACTCCCAGTCCAGTACAAAAGTGATGGTTGTGGTGTCGTAAAAGTTTGTTTTGATCTAGGACGTCAAACCATATCCCAGTAGTGGTTTTTAAATGGAAATACAAGACCACTATACAACAAGATATAACTTCCTGCAATTAATTATATCTGTCCCACAATGAAATGAAATGTTATTAATCTGTAATTGGATACCAGACAAAACATTTAAATAGTGACCTAACCTGCCTGCACTGAGTGACTCATAGAGACCTTTCCAAAATGATCTGTTCAGAATAAAATATATAAGTACTAGTAGTATGGCACAGTAAAATTCTGTTCATTTGGGGTTTTTTTCACATTAGAGACCTAGGTGTTGCTTGACTTGTGACAGTTTGTTAATGCTATTCCTTTTTACTGCCAGATCGCTTTTATAATACAATGACGTTAAATACTTGTGCCATTCAAGAAATCTTAAAATAAAACTTTGTGCTTCCTTTTCTAAATGAGCCATGGGATTAGTTAAATTAACCGTAACTTTGGTTTTCTGTCACGTCATAATTATGTTTTTAACTTCTTGCTAAGTGTAATAAGAGAACTGAATTACCTCTTTGTAAAATGAACCTAAAGTCAGATTTGAAAAGAAAATACCTTTGATGGAAATGTAGGGGTGAACAACATCCAGTATAAATGGGACTCATTTCTTTTGAAGTTGATACACTCTCATGCAAGTACTAGTTAATTTTTTAACAAGGGGAAAATTGCAAGTTAAAACAACAACACTTAAATTTCCTTAAAATTTGCTGCTGTGGGTGCTATAAAAAAAAAAAAAAAAAACTTGTTAAAATATTCTCCATCAGATCATCATTGATAAATTCACTCAGTAAACAAATCCCTTCAACTGTAAAATCACTTAATTTGCAACATGACTTGACAGAAAAGGTGAATTTTAAGCAAGTGCAGTTTGTATGTGCCCCTTCATAACAAGGATCCAACTGAACAAATCACTTTTTCTCTGTCACTAGTGATCTGCTCATTACCAGGCATGATTTAGCAGAAATACCCAGCAAGAGGGCCCCCATCCCTATCTGGACTTACTCTAGCATATAATTTGTGGTCGACGATAAGCTCAGTGAATGTTAGTAAGTCATCATTTTGACAAATCAATGTCAAAAAGGAAATGAATGATGTAGTACCAGGGATAAGACAAGTCCTCACTAAAAAAGTAGGAAAATTGGCCAGGGGTCCAGGGTACACAGGGGTCACAATGACCAAAATGACCCTGAAAAAGTTGGAATTCTGATAAAAGTTGGAAAAGTCTCATCAGTGAGTACTTTCATTTTCTCTTTCAAACATTCTTTTGGATCCTTTTTTTAATGGCATACCGATGTGACCCTAAAGTCACCCAACCTCACCTCAGACCCAACTCTAACTGACCACTGCTGTGGTCATCCTGTGGTCACTGATGTGGTCAAATAATTAAGACATGGTTATAGTGGTCACGCTGTCCTACCAGTAGATAAATATTTGGCCATGGTGGTGATTCAGAAGATGACTTTGCAGTACTTCATGTTATTAAATTAGTCATAAATGATCAAGGATAGAGGGAAACAATATTCAATTCATACCTGTTAACTTTGACACAGACCATGTCATTTGCCTATGGTAAAATACATGCAATTCTTAAGAATTTGTTATCTGTGGCACAGCCATGTAAGTCTTTAGGGAAGATAATTTATCTTCTTCTTAATCTTAATCTTCTAACATTTTGCAAACTGAAATCAATACAGCCTGCTGCATGTTAAGTAACTCATAGGTCCAGACTTTTCTTGTTGAAATTTCTTGACTGGTTCTTGGTTAATTCCACTACATTGTACAGAGGGTAGGGAATACCCCTTGTTAAGCACCAATCACCAAGAATTAAAACTGTTTCAGCTCAATCACCAATAGCAAAGATATATTCAGGTCAGTCACCAATCACCAATAATTCCTAAATCAAGTCTCACGCAGAATATTGGGCTCAAATAACGCATCAAGCTCGAGAAATAAGGCCAATCACGCGGAACGGAACGGAACGGAAGGCAAAAGGTATTCCCTACATAGTTTACCTATACTGACAGTGGAGTGGCAATACCCTGTCAATTTAACACAAACCATGGGGGCAGTATATACACAATACATGCCAAAATTCCAGAGGGCAAACCTGTAGCACTGATGTTCATGGACTTGACACTTCTGTTTGGAAAATGGAACAGCCAACAAGTTTGCATTGTTGTTTTTGTTTGAAAAAACAAAAATAAAATTTTGCTGCAATTTTGGCATTCCTTTTTTTTATGCTTTTTTTTTTTTTTGGGGGGGGGAGGGGGAGTTTAAAAGATCTTCCCTTTTGAATGAAAGGGGTCCATACTGAGTGAAAATTTGATCTAGGTTCTCTAGTTGGGTCAACCAGGGAGACATAAAGGTCCACTTTTTCAGAAAAATAACCCCCTTTGAAATTGCTAGCTACAGGCCTGGAGATTCTTGTTACAAGACACAGGTCAACCCTGTCCACAGACTATCTTCAAAGCATAATCATCAAAGCCTTCACAAATTACACTAACACACCTCCACCAAATAGTACAAATATTGAAATAACACCAACTTCAAAATCCCCACAGTTAGCAGAATAACAAAAACAATTCTAACACAAATACAAATTTGTTAGATTTTTTTTTATCTGAAGGGCATTCCTGGGCATGGACTGTCTACCCTGTGTATCAAGATGTTCAGTGACTTTCCCATTTCTTCAAGGTGACTGTGTTACAAAATGAACTTTCAAATGTTTAAAAGCCAAGCTATTTCAGTTTTTAATGGACTTCACATCAACATATTTCTGCTTTTTTAATTATTTGTTTTTTATTGTTTCTGCTCGATTTCTTCAAAATAATGACAGAATGCTTAATTATAAATATTTTGGTGATTTAATCAACAGCTCCTGGTTTCAAATCCCCATTCCACTAAGTTTTCACAAAGAACTAAGAGTACCAGTAGTATCACTATATCACTGTGATACCCAATCAATCATAATCAGTAACAACCTCACCACTGATCATAAACAAATTTGGTCCATCAAGAAGACGAAAAAATAAAATTGATATTAACAGTCTAATATGCATTAAAAGACCATGGAGGAAAAGTCAAAATCATAGAGGGATACCCAGGGTGTATCAGGGCAATGCCAAACAGGAGTGACAAGTACTGTACAGAAGCATGTCCCCCACTGCCTTATTAGCAGGTGGTTAAATTAACTGCTAACAAGGTAATTCATCAGTGACAGGGGTTCAAGCCGGGACTCGGGGTGTAAGATCAATAAAGAAGGCAGGGGGGAGAGGTGGGGGATACTATGCACCACTTGTGGATGTATGTTTTGGAGATTTGTTAATCAATCTAGCTGCGCTTTGATGCTGCAGCCAGCATCTTTGCAAGGGGCTTTGGTACGCGTGTTTTTAAGAGCAGTGTTAATTAATACAGCTGCTCAGATGCTAAAGCAGAAAACAGTCTTGTCAAGGATGAAACTAGGGTTATGCTGGTGCTTAGATGCATGTTTTAGAGTTTTGCTGATTAACTTGAAAGCTTTGATGCTGAATTGGAGGCTGGTCTTGCAAGGACAAAGTTGATCTTGTTGATGCATGTTTTGGAGTTTTTCTAAATGAACTCAGCTGCAAGGATGCTGCAGCCAACATCTTCACAAAAGGCCTCAGAGTTTGTCTGTATGGTGTGGTGCTTTGTTAATTATTCACTTACTTTGATGCCTAGGCAAGATTCTGCAACATCTCTGCAAGGGGGCTAAGATAGATTCCCTTGGGGGAATTTTTTCATTAAGACAGCTGTCAATTCAAGGAAAAAAATTCCAAATATTGTAAAAACATGGCAAAATATATTTGAAATACATTTATTTGAACCTTTGGGTTTGCTCAAGGATATATATTCTATTCACACTCTTGATATACTACTGGGTTATCTACTATTTATTATCTTGAGAAAGAGAGAGAAAGAGATGCTGACCAAGAAAACAAGACAGCTGCCTGTCAAATATAGCTGGATCTCTAAAAATAGATTGGAACAAAAGACACATCCATTGAAGTTTTTTTCCACTAAAAGACCACCTAATGCTATTATGCAACTTTTTGGAATTCCTACAATTCCTGGCCATAAAGCAAATGTCAGTTAACTTTGGAAAACTGACAGCACAGAGAAAAGACCCCATTCAGCAATTTAACATGTTTTCCATTTAGAAAATGATCAGTATTCAACCTTTCTTTACGAGAAAGTATGTATCACTGACATGAAAAATGTAAGAAATATTTAGACATGGATATTTGAAAATTCATTTAGTTGAAGTCCTACATGTAAATAAACAATAAAAGACAAATCATTATACAATTAACATCCTGTCATCCTCTCTCTCTCTCTCTCTCACACATACACACACACACAAACACACACACACACACACACACACACGGAGAGAGAGAGAGAGGGAGAGGCATACCATTTTAATTTAAGGGGAACATTTTTTGCTCAATAACAACTACAAAACATTAACTTTGTATTAAACCAGAAGAGGTTTTAAACGGTCTCCACCCAAATGATAATGTAGTGTTCAGACATGTCAAGGGAAGATTGCTACAAGTACATGGATAATTCCAGCCCATAAGTCTAACCACAAGACCAAATCACGAAGTGCACATTGTTTCTTTTTTTTAAATGTAATCTGGTATACTAGGCCCGTAGCCAGCAATTTCAAAAGGGGGGTTCTTTTTCTGAAAAAGTGGACCTTTTCCCATAAAAACTTGATGTACCTACATGTAGATCAAATTTTACCCAGAGTGGACCTTTTCCCAGCAAAAGGGGCGGTTCTTTCGAACCCCCCGAACCCCCCCTGGCTACGGGCCTGTATACTGTGCATGTTTATCAGATGGATATGGTAATACATGGTTTTACATGTGCATGTATTATTTAAGGAAAGTGGTGTTTCATAATATGGTGTTCTAATGACGAAAGTTGGACTAATTTACAGTCTAAACTTCTCCTGTCTGAACACGGCTCCATTCTGAACACAGCTTCATGCCAGACCAATAAAAAAGGATGAAACAAGCTCAATTCACCAGTGTCTATGTACGATAAAACACACTGCCCAGCTTTATGTTACTTAGTTGTAAAGAATCTTTGATAACCACATTTTTGACCCAGTACAGAATGCCAGCTGTTGAAACACAGTTACACCTTAAACAAAACACAACTACATGCCAAGATCTAAACTATGGGGTTCAACCGGTGCAAAGTTGGAGTTCAAAAGGCAATGAGTTGGATACATTTAGTATCGTGTGTATGTGTGTCTATGTGTATATGTGTATGTAAGCGCATGCCTGTGTGTGTGTGTGTGTGTGTGTGTGTGTGTGTGTGTGTGTAAAAGAGAGGGAGGAAGAGAGAAAGCCGATTGCCCCTCTAATGAACTCCCTCAGTGCCTAATGTGTATGTGTTTGAGTGTGTGTGTGTGTGTGTGTGTGTGTGTGAGAGAGAGAGAGAGAGAGGAGAGTAGAGAGGGTGGGAGAGAAAAAGATAACCTTTTGCCCTGTATGTCTGCTCCCTCCTCCCAATCAAGCTTCACATATTTTTTTATTATTCATTTATTTTTATTTTACTTCATTTTTTTTAAATGATTTTTTATTATTTTGAGTTTAGATAATGCTCCTGTCCAGAAATACATACATATAAAAACTTAAAATGGGGAGATCCTGACTTTAAATTTAGAAAAGTGTCAGTTTGACCTTACCGACTGCCTTCCATTAAATTGTTAATTCACATAAAATCTGCAGGGTGGAGCTACAATTCGTACTAATATCTCTACAAAAAACAAGTGCAAATATCTCAATTAGGGAGCAAAAAAGCCCTTTGTTTAAAAGAAACACAAAGATAATGAGCAATAACTTTCCAGCTGACCACACCCCCTTCAATACACACACGTGATATCTCTCAAGTGGTACAAGCACTCCCATAATGGATCTCACAGTAAATATTAGTGTTCTTATACTACAGAGACAAGACACTGGGCACTAAATTCTCTGAGCAATGAGTACAGAAAGGTGGGGGTGAATAGGATGGGCTGGAAAAGTTGAAACTTTATACTCTGCAATTCTTTTTCAGTGTAAGCACTGTTTTTTTTCCTCGCTTCTTCAATGTACTTGATATACATTAAAACTATTGTTTAATCCTGTAGTCTGATCAGTTATCTTTTAAACATCCCTGAAGGCTGCAGCAAGTGAGTGCTGTTTTGTAAGGGATTTTTTATGTACAGACACAGATGTGTCTGTACATATAGCCATCATCTGCGTCTGTCGTCGTCGCCGTCGTCGCCGTCGGTGCCGTCGTTGCCGTCGTCGCCGTCGTGCACTTTTACCGATAACACGATAAGTGGAAAACCGTTTTTGCTTTTGGCTTGAAACTTACAGAACTGATGAATATTCATAATATGCAGGTCAAGTTCGAAAATCAGCATGATCGGGTCATTTTTAGGGAAGTTACGCTGTTTTTTCCCTTTTTTCAGCATATATGCAACACCGATAACACGATAAGTGGAAAACCGTTTTACCTTTTGGCTTGAAACTTATGAAACTGATGAATATTCATAATACGCAGATCAAGTTCGAAAATCAGCATGATCGGGTCATTTCTAGGGAAGTTACGCTGTTTTTTCACTTTTTTCNAGTCAAGTGGTTGTGCATGCGTGTGTGGGTATATGTGCATTTGCATGAGCATACATGTTTGCATTCATATGAGTATGCAAGGTATAGTTTTTCTATAGTTTGAAGGTCAACGGTAGATGGATAATGAGAACTGCAAATCTTAGACTAGAAAAATTGTTAGAAATATTTTCTGGGAAAGAAAAAAAGTTTCTGACCAAAGAGAGAAAAATCATAACTCATTTTATCAAATAATCTTCATTTATCTCCATCTCCATTTAGAATGTGACTGAAATCTCTACATAAGGGAGTGACTGTATTTATTTAATTAGTGTTGTATAGACAGATATAATACCTTATTATGTTATTTGCAGTTATGAGTACTTATCAAGTTGAGAGTAATTAAATAAAATGCTGCACAGAAAACATGCCTGTATTTTAATTAAATGGACAGATATTATTACTATTATGTTATTTCCAGTAATGAGAGCCAAGGTGAAGGGGAGTGAAATCCTGTACAGAAAATCAATCATCATGGAGAACGGCAAGAATGTTACATGGAGACGGGCATACCAGAAAGTGTACCATATTCGGATAAATAGAATTTTCAAGGTAAAATGAGCTTAGCCATCTAGTTTTAATTTACTTTGTTATTTGAAATATACTCTTAATTACATTTACATTGGTTTTAAATTTACTCAAATTAACTTGTTCTGGCTCAAGTAGATATATAAATGATATATGGAGACAGTCAAATTTTCCCATCTACTCACTATGTTTGTTAAAAAGGAGTCCATTTTTCCTTTATTTTAGCAAAATGACAAGTTTAAGAACGCCACCCTCCACAAAAACAAGATCTACACCAATCCCAGTGATGCCATGTGTGGCGTGCACCTTGAAAACAATACCAAGTATCTCCTAACAGGTGAGTGAGTACAGGTGGATGGCTCCTCCCCCTCACTTTCCTCCTACCAGTCTCCTCCATTGTGTCAGGTGATCTCAACTAATGCCATAAGCTTCTCCACTGTGTTCCCCCTTTACATTCTCAACTGTAGCAATGACAGCAATAATCTAGTTAGATAATCAGAACAGTGACAGCAAGCAGTGGCAAATAAACCCACAACTTTGTGGCAATCTTGGTTCAGACTACAGCTCAAAGTATCAGCATCACAACCAGTTTCTTGCATCATTTATGTTATTGGGTAACTACGTAACCACATCTGTACAATACACTTGAGGTTCTTGCATTGAATTATGTGCCAACCTAGCTGACAATTAACAACAGGAAATATCAGATGAACTGAAGATATAATGAGAAGTGCATTGAAAACATTGCTTGGTTTTCTGTCATCAACGATATGGTATTTTAAAATATTTTAGTTTCAGACAATTCTCTCTCTCTCTTTCTCTTAAATCCTGAATTTTGTAACAATTACAATAATAATAATAATAAAAAGAAAATAAACAAGTAAATATCAACCAAATCTTTCAAATAACTATGTACATTTCATTCTCCCACAGGATACATGCACGACGGCCGTGCACACATCAGTGTTTGTGGTTGGGTGGGCGAGTGGACACGAATCCCACAAAAGCAGAGGAAAGGAGTCAGCCATCTTTACAAAAAGAACTGCCAGTGCAAGGTAATAGAGATCTGCATTTACAATCCATTCCTGTACACAATATTGTGATATCAGACATAATGAATTACCAAACTATTGTCTGTTGATAACACAGTGATTGTGCAAAAATGCAGTATGTTCAAGTAACACAATCCATTCATAAAAGCGGGGCAGCATTATAAAAATTAACCAGTTAAGTGGTTAAGAAGTGTTAGTTTTGGTAACGTCCCATTCTTTCTGAGCTCAACTGTACTTATTCCTTGTTAAACTCTTAATTTTTTGTGGTACCATATTACATGTTTCAAAGCATTCCACTTTAACTTTTTAAGACTGCATAGAAATCAATCTTTAACTTGTGGATTATTATGTTTTTCTGTAGGTTGAGACATGTATACGCCGTGGAGATGGAGTATGTCCATCTGATAACTCCACCTGTGTTTGGCGTTGGCATGACAGCCACAACAGTTGCTATGCAACCAGCTCTGTCTGTGAGCAGAGAGCAGACGGCAACTGCAAATGGAGCTCTGGCAAACTACTGAAGGAATGTAAAGAGAAGAACAGGAAGAGAGCACGACAGGAACCATAAAAACTGATATTGTGGGAACATAACCAAGATGGCGGCAGCAAAATGATCTTATCACGTAGATATGATCAGTGGAAAACAACATCTGACGTAGAAACAAGCAAAGCGAGCATCAGAAAATACAACTGGTAGATACATTGTATTTTAAAGAAGGCAGATCTTTATTTTTCAAAACTGAAAAAAGATATTAATGTACAGAGAAATAAAATTATTTTGATGCCAGTTTTCTTAAACCAACAAAGAGACACCACATTTTTGTGCAAACATACTGGGAGAAAGCTAGGACAACCAGAGACAATAGCGAAGGCCCTTTGAATGTACTTCAAGTGATGTCCTGAAGACAGCTGTGGTTTGGGAATAGTAACTTTAAGGCAAAGAAAATTGATCTTTGACTGTCCTGCCTCCATCATGTAAATACTGGCACAAATGGATGTGCAGAACGTATTATAACCATAATCAATTGGACCAGCACATGTGATGGCTGTGCATGTATATACGGATTACAGCATGCAGTCATGCATTATTTAATACATTCAGAAGTGCTTGAAGCAGAAACTGTTTAGAGTATTAACCGCATTTTAAGTGTGGTGTTTAGAAGAATTATCTCAAAAATAGTTTTAATTTCTCGCTTCAAGAAGTAGAGGCTTGATTGCAATGCCCCAGCTTCCTACTTCACAATCCTTTAGATTTTCTTCATTTTGGCAGTGATTACAATTACATGTTTGTGGGAGTACAGGTGATGGATTGCAATTAAGAGTTTACTTCCTGAAGTAAACACGTAGAGAAGATTTTATATTTGATATGTTCTTGACACTGCTTTAAGGCATTGTTCAGTGTCGTCTTTGTGTACATAGAGTATATGACTATATTTGTCTCTGTAAGTGACAGGGTGCACATTTACAACAATGTCTGTTCTTTGGTGCCCAAAACAACCAAATTTTTTTGAGGTAATTAAAGAAACAGCAGCCAATGACTGTAAAATTGCTTATGTCTGTAAAGGAGTCATATACTTGTAGTTGTACAAAAAGTATTGTTTTAATTTTGAGATTGCTCGATTGCAAGTGATGTGATGAAAGGTTATCAGTATGACTAATGAAGAGGTCTATAAATTTATGAGAGATACAGGAAAATATTTCTGGTGTGAATGCACATCTCTGATCCTGACAATCTTTTCTATATATTTCAGTTAAAGCACACATAAATATAAAAACATTCAGTTTATTATAATGTACCTATTTATAATTATAATTATTACATAGAAATTGAACATTATCTTACCGTCAGCAATGTACATATTTAAAACAAATCACAAAAGGGCAATTTTGATTAAATGACGGTACTGAAAATATTTCAAATATTTCCAACAGATTAAATAAGTTTAAAAAACAAATTTATCAGAAACAAATATATCTCAACTCTTCATCTGAAACTAAAATCAGAATATTGCCAGTGTTTCTGCTTTGCAGTGCCACCATTTCCTGTGCACTTATCATTTATTGTTATGTCAACATGACTAAAAATGGTTTACTTTTTTGCATTGTGTGTTAAGAGTAAATGAGGTTTATAAATATCTTGAAAGTGTCTAGAAAGAGGGTGTGATAAATGGCATGATAAGTATGACTGTGTACATAATTTAACACTATTTCACTATTTTTCTATAAATAAAACTGCTTGAAAACTGGAAATTCGTCTGTCTTTTGATAGTAACAATACAAATATAATAGAAAACTTTAATGTAGTGATGTTTTATCTTTTATTTAGTTTGATTACAAAATGATAAGACCTTCCAACTCTAAGCAATGTGGATATATCTTTGAGTAGAATTTATATAATTTAGTAAATAACTAGTTGAATACCAATTTTTTTCCTGGAAAAATGAAACCACATTAAGATCAAATTTGCCCCTTCCAACGGTAAATCAATAGAGCTCTAAACGAAATACTAGTATCGGTAAGATGCTCCCAGAAAAGACACTTAGAGTTGATTAAGAATCTGTGAAAAACACTTACTCCTCAAAAAGGGCAATATGCCTCTGCAGTTAGTGGTGAAATCTATGAGTATTGATTTTCAAACCCAACTTCCATGATGAAAAAAAAAAAAAAAAAAAAAAAAAACATCAGTAAGCTCTTGGAAAATCTCAGGAAATCCTGCTTTAAAGTCTATTTCATAAAAAACAAAATCTTATACTAAATTAAGCCTTTAAAAAAGCAAAAGTGCTAGAAACAACATTTTATAGGTATCCCAGACATCACAACTGTTTCTATAATGGGACACGGAATGTTACATCAATTTCAAATTTTAAAAATGCCTGTCTTATGAATTGACATTAGTCTTAGGATCTTGGCCCAGACAGCTTAACATACATGGCCAACAGTACATGTAACAGCCTAAGACCATTTCACAAATAATTGGTCCAGAAAAAGTCAGCCTGCACTGAGACGTTTAAATGTTTTAAAATCAGCCCTTATCACCACTGGTAGTCAAAACAGAGTAGCACAAAATAATAAAGTTGTCTTTTATAAAATTTCCAATTAGGAAGGGAGCTTAAACACTGCTAATCAAGTCCTTTCTAATACGACCCTGAAACTACAATTATATATCAAAAAGTCATTAATGACTAGTTTGTATGCAGATTGAGAAGACCATCCCTGGTTACAAGGACTGAAGCTGGGCAGAAGTGGGCACATTTATATGATAACGACTGCCAGATCACTCTCACTGACTGCATGCATGGTGATGTCACTCACACTGTATCGGATACGGTTTCAATATCAGCTGATTGCTACATCATAGCTTCAGAATTAGTGTGAATGGGCCCAATGATTTTTTTTTTTGGTACAAAAATATCTCACCCAGACATTACACCATAACACATTTAGATATGCCATCTAATGGGTTATGGTCTGAATCCAAATCAATACCCTAATCTTCTAATTTTTTTTCTAGTGGTGCTATAAATACATATACAGCATCATCAAACTCTACTTTACCAGAATCAAAACTGATAAACGCTTGGGTTGTTTGACGTATATCAGGAAATTATACATAAATTGCGATGAAAGTTGGAGTGAAATATGGGATAGTTATGAGATGGATTCTGTGAGCCTAACGTGAATGAGAGTGGGGCCTGTTTACACTGGCACAAATTAGACAGATAGTGTTGCATTTTACGTGTCTTCTTCTGATTAAATACTGCTCACATACATATTTCCTTTCAAACTTCTGGACATTTCAAAGAGTTTTGTTTCACAATATGATATGCTGCCTATAGACTTGCTGTGCATTTGCCCTATGTACACCTACATTTGTGGCTAAATCATTGCCACAGTGTAACTTTACTCAAGCCCAGAGTACAATTCAGGACAAGTGAACCCTGTATATCAGCAGTCAGTATACAGTGTAAAATGATCAATTACCAGATAATATGGTTGGTTTGCACCATTCAATTATAGATACTTGATTTAATTCCAGGAACCTGCTAGTGATTTCTATTAAACATCATATTGCATGTGCCATGTCATTTTGTCTAGATTTTAGGCATTTGTGCATGATAACAGAAAGTATGTTGTAATAATCCAATTTCGAGGCAGAAAAAATCAGTTATTAATGACTTTCTATGTGCAGTTAATGATTCATTAAGGTTCTCGTAGTCGAGCATCATTGCAAATAGTCATGTTGTAAAAGAGCTATCAATGCTTGCTCCATTTTCTCAAAAAAATAAAAAAAAAAAGCAGAAGCTTAGCAGCACTCAGCAAATACTGTATATTCTTTGCATCCTTGGTAAACTTTTATTTTTAGTACATTGTGCGACTGGTGCTATTTAAAAGATAACAACAGGTCATAAAAGTCACCTGAAATAGATATTCCCATTTAATAAGATCGAAGTTATCACAGCTTGTTATAATGATTAGTATAAAATAAACATTACCTCTCTGGTTTGACTATCTACAGCAACTTGGAAGGGGAAAATGGTACCAGACTGTACCAGGAAAAGAATACAAACAAGATGAAGAAAATAGAGAAAAATGTGTCTATTTAAAATATATGTGTCATGAAGCAAGACTTCCATAAAACTGCCATATGGTTCTTATATGTCAGTTTTATAAAGCACTGGTAACAGACAAATTTTGATAAACAGAGGCAAAAATTTTGTTATTTTTCAGCTTAATAAAACCAGCATAAGAAGCACTTATCAAAATAAAATATAATTTAATTGGTCCATTTTGGTACTAAGGAATATAATTTTTATCATCTGATCACATAAACTGAATGTTTTTTGGCCGATGTGATTTGCAAACAAAGATTTGCGGTTTATATATGTTTTACATGAAACTTCATAGCAGCAATATTTACTAACCACAAGGCCTAACTTTGTATCAATAAATTGTCGCCAGAATTTCCTGCATTTGCATTATTTGCTTCATGACAAATACATCATGTTATTAAGTCCTGCAACTGAACTCACACATAAAGCTACACATATGAATGTGCTGTCTAGCTAAGACCCTTTTCACAAGAAGCGGTACAGTTTTTCTGTTCCACTCCAGTTAAGCAGACTAGGAACTTAATATGGCTTGTTTATCTCATAAAAGAGTCGACTGAGGGAAGCCCTTTAACTTGACTGAGTTGATTCACAGAATAAATTTCGATAGGTACTGTTACTATACATTGCGTTGTACAAGGAACCATCACCCTCCCTACCCTTGTTAAAACTGAACTACCAATCAACGTGAAAAGGGTCTAAAGGTCTGCTCTAACAAATGCCTGGATATTGGAAAAAATAGTGCCATCAGACCACCTTTCAATAATTTTAACCTTTCAAAGACAATGGGAATAAAGGTCTCCTATGTTCATACCTTGATAAGCATTCTTGTTCCTCACCTAATAAATGTCAACATTTTCAGAATCACTGGCTAAAAGAATAGTGATTCAGAAAAGAAACCACAAAATTCAAGTAAAAAAAAATAAATTCTCAAGACAGCACATTCACACAACATAAACCACGGAGAGACTGTCTCCACTACAATAGCCACCTTCTCCAAATAATGAAAAAAAATCTTAGCAATAAGTTGGAAAACCGTTTTCAAGAAAAGGATGAATTGACATTGGAGGACAATAGTTGTGGATAACATTTTAGGCTATAAACATAATAATTTTGATATTTGGGCCTTCTCTTATTCTGATATTGGACTTGGGGAATTCTGATGTTCAAAAAGTGTAAAGAAAGGCACTAGTTACTGAAGGTCCATCTTTTATTTGAACATGGTATTCATTTTAAGCAAGCACATCTGATTTTTTCATCATATCTGTAGCTGTCTAAAATCAATGCTATATAGTATTTGCTGGGTGTAGTACTATAGCAATATTGATTACACCCCATCTCAGCATAACAGAACCTATAACTAAGATTTCTCTTGGGAAACAGGAAAAGAAATTGCTAGGAACATAACAGTCATCGACCAGAATACCTTTTTTTATCTTCATTTATTCAACTATTCAGAGAACTAAAAGTTTCTTTGCCATTGTTCCCCTGTAATTTGCACTGCATGCCGAGATGGATTTTTCTTTTGAATTTATCAGTTAATGTTTACAAATCCTAGAAAGAAACCCACTGTCCAGGAATTATAACATACAATTTGAACATTCATTTTATCAAAAATAAACAAGGTAATAGAAGCTTTAAAAGCTGTATATCTATCATGAATTACGTATTTCTCATGACGATTATTATTTCATTATAGCACCTGAAGTCGGGGGATCTGTAGTGTTGTGGACTAATCTGGAGACTTCATGAGCTGATGTCCCTTAAAAATCAAGTTTAGCTCCAAGCCTGTGGGCCTCAGGCAAATGTTCTGTGATTAAATAAATAATTCAAATAATTAAGAACCTCAATATTTTCTTGTTTCTGACTTGACAAATTGTCCCCTTGTATCACGAACTACTGAAATATAAGTTTTTACTAACCAAGTCCCCCAAGGAATGTACCTGTAGAATTCTTGGTTAATTCAAAAAGACATACATGCACAACAGAAACTGGAGAAAATACCATTTTTACTTTACCAAGGTCAATATCTCTGCCTGTAAGGCCATAAGTGAAATTGTATGTTGCAAATAAGAGCATGATTTAAAATCAATTTGGAGAGAATGTGATGAGCGTCCTCACTAAATATTTCAATAGCACTGACAGAGTCCATAATATTTCTTGATAATTGAATGAAATGAAGGCGAATTATGTGATGAGCTGGTGCTGAATCATGGGGCTATTCCATTTACTGCTTTGCTAAATGTTCCTCTTAAATATGACTGTAACACAGGAAAGAGATTTGACTTTTCTTTTTATGTTTTCTTTTCCAGCAGATGGTTCTTTAAAAGCAATACATTCCCATGGGATTTACTAATGGTGTATTAATTGAGAATGCTGATATGTAAGCTGCATGCCAATTTTCAATACTACATGGAAATGCCTCACTGATACTACAGAAACTGTTTCAAATTCTCCCTTTCAATATGACGCACCATATGAATAGCCAACACAAAGGTATCCTATAGCATAAGGATGGAAGTTTCTAAAACTAATTTTTATACTGCATCCGTATTGCCACTGCATTTCTTTCCCATGCAGTCCCATCAAATAATTATATTTATCCAAATTTGTTTCAACATGTTTCTTGTCATTTAATAAAAATTACTACTGGCATAAGTGCCTGTCTGATGACTTCCATCTTGTGGAAGATATAACTGTATGTCGTCCAATCCAACCAACTGATGGGTATGAAAGTTGTAATTATGTGTAATCAATACGAATGGACTATTCAATACATATAGAGAGAACTTGCAGAACAGCTGAAATGTCCTGCATAATGAGATGATGTTAATATTTGTAATCTCTTAGGGCATTTCGACTTAGACATGATTTTGGGGTGTATAAAAATGTCAGACTTTACAACCAGGTGTCTGGGGCCACTTAAAGTGTAAACTGCCAAGAAAAAATAGGACTTAAAATTTCTAATGAGGGTTGATAATTCATGGGTCAAAAAACCAACAACTTGGACAAGATGGCTTTGAGTGGGCTGACAACACAAACAACTAAAGAAAGAGGAAAGGAAAACTCACCCAAAGGTTACTCACCATTTCCCGGTGGTTCGGGTAGTATGCTTGGTCAATCAGAGGGAAACGTTCTTTGCCAATGCGACGTTGCAACTGGATGAGTTGGGCAAACTGAAATATGT
>NW_019776161.1:49075-76537 GCF_001039355.2 Lingula anatina | reverse complement strand
CCCCCCCCCCCCAAAAAAAAAAAAAAAAAAAAAAACGTCGTCAGGTAGAGGGTAGCAAATAGCAACCTGCCAGTTAAGATGGTTCGCTTGCTGACATCTTTGCTTGCTGACATCGCTTGCTGACATCATTTTTGAAAGACAGAAAGATCAAGGTCAGAATCAAAGGCAAGGTATCCGAATATGTAAGTTTCAATGCTGGCACGCCTCAGGGGTCTGTAATCAGCCCGTTGCTATTCCTAACATATGTGAAAATCATGTAAAAATATTAAAAATAAAAATATTAAAAACATAGAAACCAAAGTGACGGGTGTGATAAAGGATCTCTAACTATGGTGCTCTCTATGGTGGATAAAACTGAACACCAAGAACACTCAATTAATCATCTTTTCAAAATCAAAAGAACAACCCGAGCTTAACCTAACATTATTTGGTGACCGAGAAACATGTGAGGAAGTCGCACTACCGAGAATCACATTCAACAGAAAATTAAGTTGAAAAAACATGTAGACAACACAGTGAATAGAGCCAGGAAAAGAACTGGCCTTCTCGTTAGACTCAGAGGAACAAGCTGGAGGAGGGGGGGGGGGGGGGCATCGAGTGCAGATCCTTCATTCGTCGCATACTCGAGATACGGGGTGGTCATACTGACAGCTACATGTATCAACAAGGCAAGGCTCAAAGATCTACAAAAAATTCAGAATAGAGCGCTACGTATAGCGCTGAAGTTACCAACAAAAACTTCGATCGTAACGTTGCACGAGCTGGCCAACATCGAATAAATATCAAACAGACTATTTTTTCTGGGCACAAAAAACAATTAGCAGGTTCGAAAATAGCCAACTATTCAAAGAACTTAAGTTGAAAAACATAATATTAAGTAAACCAGGCAAAAATACGACCCTTGACTTACATAAATAATGATAAAAATTGTGCATAGCGGTCCTTGTAGATACTCCGGTCTCCCGATAACCGGAGGAAGAAAGGGAAAAATCACAGGGCCTGAAAAGGGCAACCCCATTCCTAAAAAAGGGTAAAGACATATGGGCTCCCGATAACCAGAGACAAGGAAATGGAATAGAATAATACTAAGCGGATAAGAAAAAAAAATATATATATATAATAATAATGACGAACATCTGGAAAAATAAACAAGCAGGAAGGGGCGGCCAGCGCGCAAACTAGGAAAAACGGGTAAAAAAAAAAAAAAAAAAAAAAAAATACAAGTGAGACCAAAAGCCACGTACAGACAAACAATAGAGGTAGAAGACAATAAACATCTTGTATCTCGATGCATTAGACTTTGTGACTTTCCCGTGTCGGCCTCGCCGATACAAACCTATTAATTCAACAGTTTTTCACCATTTCTTTGGTCAACTGTCGTATCAAAAGAAATGGCACAAGATGCGTGGTAAGGGAGGAAAGGTACCCTCTACCAGGGCGACAGATTAATTTCCCACAGATATAGGCCTACACAGATATGTCNCAGTACAGCACCAGTAACTTCACCTTGTCGTTCTCTCCCATGTACATTTTGGCAACCTGCAATTTTATCAAATAAATTCCCCTTCAAAATCACTGGGAAATGTCTGAAATGCAACTAGTAACTAACAAAAAAAAATTCAATATTTCAAACATACAGAGAACAAGATAAACCGCGACAAAAATGAGTGTAAATATCAAATTAGTAGCAATTCAAACACCTCAGGGGAAGAACAATTTGACTTCAGTAGAAAACAGATTTCCTGAGTGCCATGTAAGAGATATCAACCTCTTCTTAATAGATAAAATATGGACTTTTTACCTCCTCACTCATTACGAGGTTACACAAACACTCCGCTGAGGCACGGCGTAACAACTCGTGGTCTTCATAAATATAAAACTCTATGGAGGGAAAACCACCTTCTTTTAGGATTCTTCTCCTGTAAAATGAATATATTAGAATATGAATTAAATACTGTTACACATTAAACACAATACAGATCACAGAGAACCATCATAATATAACAAGCAATAGAGCTTTAATTTTGTGGAAAAATATATTCAATAGGTAAAATTCATTATCTCGAAAAAAAAATCATGACAGAGCAGATTTCAAGGTGCTTTATATTTCTTTTTACTCATAGAGAGAGAGAGAGAGAGAGTGAGAGTGAGAGAGAGAGAGAGAGAGAGAGAGAGAATCTGTGTGTGTGTGATAGAGACAAAGACATCACTAACCTGACGGAGTCGTTAAGAGACGCTAAGTTTGTGAGGGCTAAAAGTGCCTCAAAGTTCTGAAGAGCAGTTTTCTCAACGTGGACCAGCTGTAGTATAGGGCGTACCACCTCTAGACACTGAAGAGAGAAACAACGTGCTTAAATTACTGAGTATGAACACAGACAATATTTTATTATTTAAACATAGTATTTTACATGGTTATCTTATAATTATTCAAAATAATGCTGTTTCTGAACTTTTTTGGACAAGTGTATTTTTCACAAATTTCATACCCTCTGTCCTGGGAAGGCAACTTCTGGGTTCATCACAATGGCTATCTTGGCCAGTGCTTGGGCTGCGCAGGTCTTCCCAACATCTGTACCCTCATTGGCCAGAGGAATAAGTGACTGGAAAATACAGCAATATGGGTGTAGTTTTGAACATAGATAAAATAATCAAAACAAAAACAAACAGATTCAATAAAACAAATAGGTATGGCAATGAAAGTATTCCCTGTCCCTTTTTTCTGGAGAGGCAGCTATTTGGTAAAGATAAATTTCTAAAAGAGCTATACACAAAACAAAATTCTAGGTTGCGATACAATAGCTACTCTTGCAAACAACAGTATCAGCCAATCAAAAGCCTTGGCTAAATTCGGCAAACTTCACGAAATCAAACAACCAAAGGTCTTATCCTCTCTTTGCTTCACCTGGCAAACAGTCCTAAGCCAATCATATGTCCTGTCTTACCTTAGCTCCTCCTTGCTGAACAACCAGTCCTCTGTATTCTGTCTCCTCAACCACAGCCAGGAAAACTCTGAATTAATAACAGGTAATTCAGTTTTGTACGGCAATTGGAAATAATTTCATAATCCCTGAAATACTTTTGAAGAATCTGCAATATCAACATTGATCTACACAAAAACTTCCTACTGACTGCTTGACATTTTGGCTGACAATATGTGTTTATCAACGAAGTTCATCAACCTACTGAGCAATTCTTCACTCCAATATTCACCTTTCCACTCTAATGATTGGCATGCACAGTTAACCCAATTCCCCTGATCATGTGTGCATGCCTTCTTCTGGAAGCCTCGAAAGCTGCAACTGCCTGACGGGAAATAGCAGTGCATATTTCTAGACCAAAATGCAACACGCATAACATAGTCGGTGCATGTGGGATGGCCATATTTGATCTGCAGTTCTGTTATTTTGCTGATCAACTAGTTGTGAATGTAGCCTATATCTCATTGACTCACCTACTGAGCAGCTCTCTACTGCTATGGCTGTCTGTCTTAGAGAAAGCCACCAAGGCATTCACCATCCCAGCCTTGACCAGCTTGGCAATTCTTTCCTTCACAAACTCTGGTTTGTCCTAAATAAGTAATAAAATAAGGATGATACTAACAGTATTAGTATTGACGTTCAGAAAATTTGGTGTTCTATATTTTGTATAGTTTATATTTACTGACTAAATTGATTGCAAAAACTACAAATTCACTGGACAAAATCTATGATTTTCAGTATGTCAATGACAGTAGCATTTATTAATGCTGATTAAAAAAACTGGCAAAAATATGTTTAAATTTTTGGACATGATACTGACAGTAACAGGCTTGTGCAGCTTTGCAAATGTTATTTCTATTTATTTTTTCCAGTATACAATATATTAATATTTTAATGAGCTAATTGTAACATAAAAGCCATCCACTGACCTTGGCATGTTCCTCAGGTATGTGATGTTTGGCGTACTTTGCCAGCTCCAGTAGCTCTGGGATGATTTCTTTCTTCTCATAGCTATTGGTCAGGTTTACAAACACTGTGGCTGCAGGATACAACACTGACTTATCACTGACCTGTAACAAGGAATGGGATTGGTTGTTTAAGCTGAGGGTGTTATGTTAGAAATGATCTGGTTGGTGGATATTTTACTGAGTGACTTGAAAGAAGTTACATGACTGGTTTACTAAAAGCACATTCAGAGCAGTGGATTAACAGACCTTGCAGATCAAATATGGTCACCCACTAAAATGCTTGATGCTCAATTCCTGATTAGAAACTGAATAGATTCCCCGCGGGGATTACACAACAAGCATTTAAGTGGGTTGACCATATTTGATCCTGGATCTGTTAGTCTGCTGTTGTGAATGTGACCTAAATGACATCATTACATTAGAAATGAAGTGACAAGGATGGCAAAAAAAAAAAAAAATACAAATTTGAAATAAATGAGAGAGAGAGAGAGAGAGAGAGAGAGAGAGAGAGAGAGGGGCAAAAAGAGAGACCAACTGTACCTTGGCCAGATCTATGAGAGACTGAAGAGCTGCCGTGTCCTCTACCAGGTCCTGTTTGACATCTGCATCCAGTGTGAGGAAGGCCAGACCTTCACACGCCCACTTTCTCAGGTCTACGTCCTTCATTGGGTTGTTCAGGAACCTAAACCACACACAATTGTTCTTTTATATTCCTTACTTTTAGGATGTAATTTTAGAATAATTCATTATAATCATCATCATCATACATAAGTCTATATCCTTAACAGTTACACTATGCAATATTTAAATCATTCTGACAGCCGATTTCAGCTTTGCGACATTCATCCTGTGAGAAAAAAAAAATACTAATTGAAATTTTTTGCACTGCTTAAGTCAAACTAGAAACCAGAAGCAGTCTTCAGCTGTTTGATACAGTGTGTAAACTATGTACAAATACGTATATAAAAATTTAAAAACTCCAGTTTTACCTGGCGAATTCCATTTTATCATCCAATGAAATCTGCCAGTTAAAACATAGCCTTTCTTTTTGTATATTTGGGCAGAAAACTTTATTCAAACTTTTGTAAGCAACAAAATTTACACAGACACACACACACACACACACACAATAAAAACCCCTCTTACTTCCTGCAAGCCTTGGCCAGTGCCTGGGTGGAGCCCTCAGCTAGAGACTTAGCACTGGCATCTGTGCCTCCAAATGAACCCAGCTTGCACAGACCCTGGTGATGAGAAAAGGTGATTTTAAAATAAATTTAAAAATAATGAATAAAGAGAACTTTTGAAATATTAAGCAAAGAAAACTATTCACCAGCCTGGCATCTCATCAATTGTCTGCTCAAGTGTAGTTTGATGAGGTATTTAGTGTAAGTTTGTAAATTTGCTGAAATCCACTTCAGTTGATATTAAACAGGTTTGAAGATTTAATATTGACTGTTTCTGCACATGTACACACACACACACACACACACAGAAAGATATACAGAGAGAAAGAGAGAGTGTCTGAGAGGGGGGGGGGGGGGGGGGGGCAGGGAGGCTGTTCTTACCACTAGAGCTCTGACTTTAATATTATCATTTTCAGACTGGTAAAGTTTCTTTAAGATGGGAACTGCCTGCTTCACAATGCCACTGCATTTGTCTTTCTTTGATGTAGCATGGACTAAAGCTTCCACTGAAATTTTCTGAAAGAATTCAAATCAGTGTGTAATAAAATACCATTATCTTTATATTGTTTTATAATATGGCTTTCAGAAAAGATTTGGAAAGGAGAAATCTGATTTAGACTGTCTTGATTACCACTGTGCTGCCATCTGTTGGCCTTAGACACTGTGGAAATGCTGAACCAAAACTTACAGAAAAGAGTTAAACTTTTAGGTCTGACATCATTAAGAGCACTTGAGAAGATTCTAGTCTGTTTATATTGTACCCAAGTATTATCTATGCTGATAAATAATCTTTATAAACTTCAAGTTATAATACTGTTCATTCAATCTCTAAACCTGAAAATAAGCGGTCGTCATCGGTGCCAAACAGCGAGTCCAGATATAAATCAAATTTGTGCATACACTATCCCAGCTGGATTTCTAAGGCTGAGGATGTCTAACAATCTTTAAGTTATAGTACTGTTTTTGTTTAATGTATTTATTTAATAACCTAATACAACTTTTTGAAAAAAAAATTTTTTTAAGTTATAGAACCAAGTATTCCTACAATCTCTATACCTGATGAAGGGGATCAGGAGAGTTCGCCAGCGCCAACATAATCTCCAGAACTCCCTGCGTCCCCAGGATTGTGTTGCCGATGTCGTACGGACCCTGGAGCAAGGCAGATATGGCAGTTATAGCCTCCATTTGGTAGTCGATGTGTCTGGTGTCTCCAAACTGGTCACTAAAACATGAAAATATTTTAAATGTGTAACAGAGACTGAAACATGAAAACATATTAGATATGTTGCAGTATTAATAGGGATCATCTGCACTTGCCAAAGGTCTGAACAAAGGGAAGTTACATGTCTTAGATAAAAATAGGTATTTAAAGCAAACTTTGGTATAAGAAAGTTTCACAAACATTTTGTTCACATAAATACAGTATACTGTAAGTGAAAAAGAATTATTTCAAAAACTGGAAAAAATCAACTGTCAAGAACTTACCAGAAATACTGTGACACTTGTTCTCTGTAC
Organism: Lingula anatina; assembly: GCF_001039355.2. The sequence goes on along the minus strand of NW_019776161.1, from coordinate 69,892 downwards.
TGGTCCCTTCTCTTGTCGCTGATAAACTCATCGTAAATCTTCGACAGCAGCACAGAGCAGTTCATCCTTGTATTCTCAGAAATCTTCATCACGGTGTAGCTTAGAGCTGGTATGGTGCCGGCAACTTCTAGAATCCTGGTAATGCCTGGAATGATGGGAGAAAAAAAATTTATTTATGCCATAAATTGTTGAGAATGGCCTCATTCAGAACTGGGGACAAACAGATCTACAGATCAAATATGGCCGGCCCACTTGAATGCTTGTTGCATAATCCCCGATTCGGCTAAGGAAATCTATTCAGTGTCTAATCCTGCATAAAGCGACAACCGTTTAAGAAGGTCGCCATATATGATCTGCGGATCTGTTAGTCCGCTGTTCTGAATGCGCTCAATCATCACGTTTTCTGAGTCACGGTGTTTCTTGGAATTCCTGGGAGAATTTTTATTTTCTGAATAAAAACATTGTTTCCTGGAATTTGAGGGAGCAACTTTGTTATATATTTGCTCAAAGTATTCTTATAAAGCCTCACCATACAGTTCCTTAAAATAGGTATCTTCTAACACTTGTTTAATTTTGCAGAAACAAATTATTATTTTTCTGTGACTTTCTATGTGTATGTCAATTGCAAAAACTGATCAGAAATGACTATGGCTTGTTGCTCCAATGTATAAATAAACATATCTTACACACTACTGAAATGAACAGTTTTAGTAACTTACCATCTGTTTCTAAAAATTTTATTCCCCAATCTATTCCATCTTGCCTGGTGACAAATTTGATCAGAAGTTCAAGAACAGAGTCTCTCCCACAGGCAGAAAATTTCCCATTGTTAATATTTTTGATGGCACAGTGCATAAGAGCATCGGAACGGTTGGCATACTCCTCCTCTGTAATAAGGGAAAAATCAAAGAAATAAGCACTCAAACTATGACTGTAGATTAAAAATCTATGATAAAATGAGATTGCTTGTAAATGTTCTAATAGACAACGTTTTCTTTAGCCAAATAATTATTGGTACTGTCAAAATTTTCACTTATTGATATACAGAGCGACCTGGCAAATGCCTGAGAAATATTCAAGAGGTTAAATTGTTTGTTTAGGTGCCGAATTATCACTTTCTGATATACACAGGGACGTGGAAAACTTGGTAAAATGCCTAAAAAAATCAGAAGAGTTAATACAAACATTTTCCAACAAAAGTTTAAAAGTGGAGCATAAAAAAATGTCATATAAAAAGTTTGTGTCTTTGACAAAATGTATCTACCTAGTGTCAAAGGAGGATGTCTCCCTTTGCCCTGTGGACCCTCCTTCTTCACCAAATCTTCATGTTTTTGTCTGGAAGCCTTGAATTTCTCCAGTTCAGTAATGGCGGTTATGAGTGTGGAAACGAGGTGTCCAACGGCAGATGAAATGTCCGAGTCATCAATGCCCATGAGAGAAAACAGTCGATTGGTGCTGATTTCATCCTGTATTGCACATGCCTGAAATGTTGAAAAAAAAAATACAATATCTGAATATAAATATATGAAAGAAGAAAAGAAATTCCCCTTTTTTTAAAATTATTCTAAAGATACATTGTTAATCCTCGACTGAAGGAGGGCATAAAAATTGATAATTACTTGTTATAAGCGATCAGATATAAACTGTCAGTCAGTAAGACAAACCTTATCCTGATTATAATCAGTGTCAAGGATGAAAGAGTCCCTTGCAATCAGAAAGCAATCTATGAGTGAAGAACTGAAACCACACCAGGTCTGTTTCACAAAAAAAAAAAAAAAAAAAAAAAAAAAAAAAAACTTGATTCAGTTCCCTGGCTTAGATGACAAAGATTTCCATGAGAGTGCTGTTACACTGCTCCTGATTGGGTAAGGTGTGCGCATTTGACCATGCACTGTTGGTAATTAAGTTCTTAGCCAGGAACGTGACTCAAGTTATTTTTTGTGGAACCACACCAGTTCTTACCCTCTTTCTGTTCTCCTTAGCCAGACAAGCCAGAAGTCTGAGTGATCCCACCACAATGACAGGGTTGGAGCTGTCCAGGAGTTTGTTCAGGTTGGTCACAGCGCCTGACTGCATGATCCTCCCCGCGCCTGCCTCCTCCCGCGCCAGGACAATAAGGTTATTGATGGCCTGGAGGATTTACACATAGGACATTTTATGAAACAAATATCCATGATTTTAAATTATAAAGAATTGCGTAAAATGGATTCTTTTTTCTTTCTCTCTTCCTTTTCCTTTTCTTTATTTTATACCTTTAATTTTTTTCTATGCAGAAACTTTGGGTGTTTAGTTCACAGCAAGTATCACTAAAGGACAACATATACATGCAATATTCTTCCCCCTGAATTTCTCTTCCTTTTCAAAAAAGTATTGGTCCATAACACTTCTTGTTACTTCTTATACGTATAAAATTCCACTGTGCATGCATGTGCATAATTTATTACTTTTTCTTTGGTATGAAAATATGAAGAATGTTTAATGGAGATGTTACAGAGGGCAAGGATACTTAGGGACAACCCAACAGTCTTGCCCTCCACAAACAGTTCAGCCTACAACTCACCTGTTCTCTCTTCTCCTTGTCATCACCCTCCCCAAATGCCAGCTTGAACATCTGCGTCACCTTGTTGTCAGTGCTGTTCTGTTCCTTGAGCTGAAACAACATGAAGCACCATCTATACGTGATTACAACATTGATCGCCTACATGTATAAAGTGTTTTACTCCACTCCCATCTTGACCGCATTAACAGTTTTCCCAACAATCCTCAACCTGACATAAATGGACATTTAGCATCAAGTTTACTTTGATTTTCTTCATATTTATCTAATTTGGGGAAGGGAGGTTACTATGAACTGTGGTCTCTATATAAGATGAAAAGTTTTTTTTTCTACACTTAGCCTAAATAACAAGATAAGATGGTTTCCTAGGTGTCACATCCAGTTGGAAAATCAACGTTCCCATAACAAAGATCTAAATAAGGTGGAGCGAAAAGTATATGTACGACTGATCTTATTTCATCTCGGAGTCAAGAATTATCTTTTATTGTTTTGTGTTGTTTTTTGGGTTATCAGTGGAACTAATTCTACCTTATCTTGCAGAAGAGCATTCAGTTTCCTCAAGACAGGCTGGATGGCTTTGTTCTTGGGTTCCACATACAGCAGCTGTTTGGCGTCCTTATAAGCATCCTCAATCTTGCCCAGGTTTTCATAGCACTGACACCGTCTGAACAGAGCTTTGGGGTCATTAGGGATGATCTCCAAGGCTGAAAAAATAACCAGACATTATTTTATTAGGGAATATCTCCAAGGCTGAAAAATAACCAGAGATTCTCTTACTGCAGATTTTTTTCAAAGGCTAGAAAATACCAGATATTATCTCTACAGAGATTTATTTCCAAGACTGAAAAATATGATATTTTCTCATTTGGGACAATCTCCATGGCAGAAATAGAATAGAGATGTATGTGTAAATAATATGTAAATTAATGTTCTCACACTTATTTCTGGTTTGTAAAAATCATATCAGTAGTTATATAGCATTGCCTCTGTAAACATTGTGCCTGCACTAATAAAAACTTATTTTCTTATAATGTACATAAGAAGCTTTAGTAAAATACCTTGGGTAGCATCTGCACATGCCTCTTCATACTTCTCCAGTTTGAGATAGCATGCAGCTCTGTTCTTGTACAACACGCCTTTGTCCTGGGGCTTAGCGTCCGATTCCTCAAAAAGAAAAAGATGTACTTTCCAAAACACTTCTTAAACAGCTTTTTTTAAATCAAAATGATAACTTTACTTTTCCAAAAAGTTTTTTAATTTGAGATAATTTTATCGTTTATGAGATACTGGTGCACTGCTGACCAAGATTATAAGAGTTAAATGCAAAGAAATTATCAAGTCAATATATCAGGCCAATTTACAATTTGTTTCCTTCTCTTGGTGTTGAGTTGAATACAGAAAAGCTGGTGATTACACAGTGGATTACTCAACAAGCATTCAAGTGGGTCAGCCGAATACCCCATTCACACTACAGTTGCAAAAATGCGCATTTCTATAATCCGAATTTTTCGTAAGGAATTCGATTCGGTATTGCGTTCACACACGCTAAGTGAAACCAAATTACACGTTGAAAATTTCAGGTTTAACTTCCTGTTTTGAACACTGGCGCATGCGCCGCACAGGAAATCTTAAAATACCAACAAAAATTTGTGACGACAAATGCAACTCTAAAGACATTCCAGCATTCTTGAGAAGTATAAGATGGCAAAATAAGTTTGTTTCCTCATGTTGTAGTGAGTGGTGACCTCCAATCCCTAAGTAATAAACAAGCGTTCATAGATACCCGCACTTATCTGCACACATGCGCAGTTAGATCTGTACAGGTGTCGATTCCGGTAAGTTATCCGGATTGTGCTTAGAAATTCAGCTCGCTTGCAGGATTTTAAAAATGCGCATTACAAAAATCCTCTTGCGTTCACACTACTGCATTTATTCGAATTGTGACCTAATTCGCAATTTATCCGAATAACTGAGCGTGTGTGAATGGGGTAATAACTGATCCGAGGATTTGTTAGTTCACTGTAGTGAATGCAGCTATGAGAACCACAGATCAGTAATAACTATTTACCTCTAATGCCTTTGTGTAGGTAGAGATAGCTGCATCATATTGTCCTGACGTGAAATATTTGTTGCCTTCTTCTTTTAATGTGACAAAATCTGGTACCTGAAAAATAACAAAACTTCCAAGTTACATGCATATCTATTTTGGTCCCTTAATTCCTTTGCCTCCACCCCCCTACCCCCACAAGAACAGAGAAACATACATACATGATACTAGTACTTGTATATAACAAACCAATATCTAAAACTTGAAGTTTGATTGTGACTTAAATATAAATATGTTGCTAGAGAGTGCAACCAACTCTTATATAACATAAAAACATACTTTAATACACAAGTATTTATAGACGGTTCGTTGTTTATTTATTTATTTAAATATTTATCTATCATCCAACTAAACAAACCAAATCAACATAGCAAAATATCAAATAAATAACTGCACATTACTGTAAGAAGAAATCAATCAGAGGAAAACAATGGACAAATACAATTGTCTAATCATCTGGATCATATTTAAACTAAGAGTATTTGTTCCTGGGAGCACATGTTCTGAGATGTGAAACCTGACTCTCGGTAATCTGCATGCACTTCCAAATTTAGACACACCTAGAATCTTCCACGCTTTAAACTGGGATTTTCACCAATTTGACTAATTTGAAGTCTTAATTTTAACTAAACACACAAGAGGAACGTCGAGAAGTTAAATCGAGTACATTACGAAAATATAAAAGACTTTTTGCCAACAAAAACTTGTCAAAACTTACCTCGTCTATGAGCACCATTGTGACCTGTGTGTTTCTACCCCGGAAGTTTTGACCTAATTCTGACTAACATGTAAAACCGAGTGAGTCACTAGGGTTTAGTTTCGTATCATTATTTACAAAGCACCACGACGAAAAAATGATTATTCTTAAGATTTCATTATAAAAAGGCTTAATACGTGGTATAACTAATTTTAAAAGGCTTAAATATTGAATGTTGTTGAATGTCATTTGTATCTATAGTTTTGACAGAAAAGCTCATCTTGGAAATTAAGCCCGACAGAGGGCAAAAATGAAACCCCGCGTGGTTCGTTCCTAACGTTGCGGAAGCGGAGAACAGCTGAACAAATCAACGTTCCGTCTTCAAGGGTATTTATTATTTACTTTTGAACAGCTTACACAGAATAATAATTCTACACATGTAATCTCAATAAGCACTTATGTTGAACCTTTAAGTGGTAAAATTGTGTGCTAATAATCATGAATGCCTATCAACTTACTAAATTAATCACTTCCGCTATTGTTTTCATTTTCAGGTCCTTGTGTAGATTTCAGCACAAGGAACTAAGGTGTGACCAACATCTTTATTGTGAGTATATATATATTTCAGGGAACAGTGGAACGTACCTGATTCTGCCAAATATATAATTTGACAAGGAGTATTATTTTTCTTGATAAATCACATTTAAATACATTTATACATCTATATAATATCTGACAGTACATTACAGGACAGGACATTATGTTCACTGTAAATAAACTGACCATATTGATGCCCTAGACTGTGTCACAGTTATGCTCTAAACATGTTATAATGTAGTAGTCTTGTGTATTACTACAAGTATGCGCCGTGATGTATTTGAGTTGATTATGGTCTAGAATTGTACAGGCTAGTTATAATGTATTATAATATACAGGGGGATTAATACATTGTTGGGGAAGAAAAAATTTGTTTTTCAAAAAATTCATCAGCAGACACAATCATGCTACTAGCAGCTGTTTTCTGATAAAATGAATCACTGAGCACTGTACAAAGAAAGTGCCTGGGAAGCTCACAAATTTATGATTTTTTTGTATGACTTTATATAGTAGACCAAAAGTTAGTTGATTTAATTTGAAAAAAGTTTTGCTTGCATTGCAAATGTATTTTTACATAATTGTTTTCCACAAATCTCACTGGTTTTAATTCTTTCCCATGGCTGCAGTGGACCAAAGCCAAATTGCCCTTAAAAAGATTCATTTTCACTTTGTGATAAAACAGATTTCATAGCAGGTGGCTGCATGACCCAGAAATCACAGCCTGTTCAGACAAGGACAACTAAAGACCGTAAATGAGACAGACATGCATCAACAGTTTTGCTGAATTGATAAACCATGTATTTGGATGTCTGAGACCCAGTTTGGTATTTTTTGAAAGACTGTAGATGGAGTTATCCTGTCGTGCATAAGATTTCTAAATTTGTGGTTTGTTTACCAGATCCATCTGCTGATACAAGTTAGTCCTGTCTTCGGTCCTCAGTCAGCTTTGTCTGAACAAGTCCATTGAGTGTTTTCTCTAATAATGAAAAGGGATGCGGAAGATGTATTTGTTGACACAAGTGAAAAGAGAGGGTGTGTTTGCCCTGACCTTTGACCTCATTCAACCCTTCCGCAGGTCATTTGGTTCAATCAGTGTAGTGTCGTGTTTCCATTTTGTTTAGGCGGGCCCATCTTATAGAGTTCTCTGTTTATGATAACCGCAACATAGGAAGCAAATCTAATCTTTATGATGTCCCACGCCTACCTCCATTGGTGGCAGTAGTTACATAGTTTTTATATTATAATGCTGGAAGCTGGGAAACTTATCCTGTAGTGTCTTATCACAGTCTCACACTCGCCCCAGGGGAGACTAAAAGGGTATTCTGTGTTAAGCTTATATCCAAGTGGATGGTTTAAGCCTCTGTTTATCTCACATGAGAGTTGAGTTTATTTGCTTTCAAGGTCAAAACTTGCTACATGCACAAATTCACTGTGCCGAGATGCTTTGATTCAATTTATTTCACATGGAAAATCATAAAAGGCAACTTTTATTGGGACACACGTGCATTCATGTATGCATGGACACTTGACAATTGCCAGAAAAATACAAATTTTACTCCATAAGAAGAAATGAGGACTATTACAAGGGCTGCAGCTTTAGAACACATGCTTGAGCTGGTTTTTCTCATGTTCCCTAAAAGAAAATCACGTTATTTGAGTTTAAAGCAGTTGTATTAAATTTAGGCACCCTCAAGTAATAAGTAGCATGTGTATTTTAACTTGTGGATTTTTATATTTCTTGACAGCACTTTACCCCATGATATTGCTGCTTTTTTCTTTTTTTGCATGACTTTGGTTTACAGTTAACTTAACTGTGAGGCAATATACTCAGATGATTATCAATTATATTTAGATTTTAATCCTTAAAAGTATTGATATTTTTTTTAATTTGGTAATTTAACTATTTTGTCTAAGGTAATGTTGCTGACACTTTGTAGAAGTCAGACATTTATTTCAAGCTTTTCTATAGTTCTTGTGAATACAATTTTGGGCTAATGAATAAACAATTTCATTTGTCAAATTTAAAGATGATGCAAAGGTTGAAAAAGTTGACACTGTGCATCTACTGTTTAAGGTTAGATCTGGCTATAGTCTCTGAGATGAGCAGTCACAGAAAAAAGCAATTAGCAAGAATAAAGTAGATTACAATCCAGTTGCTCTCTCTAGTTGAGTCTATAACTTTTTTTTTTGTAAAAATTGATCTGGGAGTTGCATTCGAGAGATCACAGCTTAAGTAAGGATGTTTTTTTTTTATTTTTAATTCTGATATCAGGCCTGTAGCTTTAGGGAGTGCAAAAGTGTTTATGGAATATGCATCTTAATATCCACACTCCTGCCGTGGCATCTAGATTATGGAAATATCTGTCAGGGGAAAAGACGTAACCTAATAACTAATGATCGAAGTGAACTGTAATAGAATCCAATACCATTTAATCATGGAGAAATTTTCACTTTCAATTGGTTTCTTTTTTTCCCTTGTGTGCCTTTCTTGTGAAGTATGGGTGAAATGGTGAATGTTTTTCTTCCTCTTTTTAATCTCAGTATTTAATTAGTTATTAATTAGTGAAATTATCAGTACAGTTCATGAAGAACTCATTTGAGACATGTGAATTAAAGCTTAGCATTTAATCAGTGGTGATCAGCCTGATGGCTGATTATTTTCATCCACAATGGACGTCTTGATAACTGACCACAAAAAGGGAGGAATTTTTCATCTCAGCCTTACATGTACAGTACATGTATTTGTCAAGGGATGTGTATTTGAATGATAGATCACCAGTTGTCTTTATCTGGGTATGTCCAGTATTAAAAAGCATCAGTTAATAACGGCTTAATTGTAAATTGATCTATTAAGTCTTTGCTCTGGGACGATTTGAGCAACTGATTTGAGGAAGACATTTCATGTGTGAAAACAAATGCTCGATCCACTCTCTTGTTAGTGTTTATGTATACACATACATATGCATATACTCAGGCACACACAGGCATGCGTGCACGTGTGCGCACACACACACCTATTGTTTGTTTTGGCAAATAAGTGAAGGGTATCACACTTTGATTAAAAAATACAATGAATTGTGCAAGAAATAGCTTTAAAAGTGCATTAAATGTGGAGTCTGTAAGAGTGCACTCTTATGCTGTACGCTGCACAAAAATCTCCTGAGGCCATTTCTTCATAATTTGCCATAATGAAAGAAATCAAAGCTAAAAAAATGACCGTGTTTAAGATCATTTGAGGAAAGAAAAGGAATCATTGGAGAAAGCCAGTAAACTCTTGTGACTTAGCATAAAATCAAGCAAGATTTTACTGGATTTGGGAGACCACTAAAAAAAAAAAACTGATATAATTTATTTTTATCCACTGATATTTATGTTTTCTCTTAAGTTCAGCCAAATAAGGGTCTAGTATACAACACCATGAATTCACCCTAGGCCTGTTTCTCGTATCACTTCTGTATTGCTTTTTAATTAAGGGCCCATTCCCATTGAAACCATTGTTCTACATAGATCCATCCAATTCCATTGGGACTCTCCCTGAATGCATGGAGTAGCTAGAAGCCAATCTAATCTGTCTGCTATACCACCCATTACCACTGTAATCAGCCTGTACCATTAGGATTAGCTCACCACATGAAACCAATCTTATCTCTCTGCTGTACCACCACTGTAACCAGCCTCTATCGTTATGACTAGCACACCAGAGGAAACCAATATAATTCCTTTAGTTTGTTGTACCACATATTACCACTGTAATTAAGTTGTGCATTTGACATTTGATGATAATATTAATAATAATGATAATTAAGAAATATATTTTACTGCACACCCTCTCTGATAATATGTACAAAGTGAGGGCATTCATAATGACTGGAAACACACCCAAAGTCCCCAGCCAACGAGTTAATTAACCCTAGATTTAATTTACTGAAGATCACTCTGTTCCACTTAAAATGACAAATAGTCTGGATGACTGGTGTTATATTTTGGCCAAATTGCTCAAAATGTGGAAAAAGCATGAAATTTGGCACAAATGTTCTTTGGTCNAGAAACATGTAAGTATATGTAGAATGGGAACAGAAAGATGGGAAGGGACTGGAGGGTATGTAAAATGCTACAGAGATATCTGTATATATATATTATTAAATATATATTATTATATATATAATGTTATATACTTGTTGCTAGGGTAATATGCTGACTAGCAACTGTTGCAATGGTTTACTTGGTTTTTTAATGTCTTCAAATAGTAAAGTGATAGTTCTGATGGTTTGAAACATTATTAAAAGCCTTTTTAAATCATTTAAACTGAACAAGAAAGGTCCAATTAGCTTGTTACTAAGGTAAATCACTTCCTTAGCAACGGTTGCTAAGCAACGCTTAGAAATTTTGGGCACTGCCCTTGAAAATGATCAGCATAGTCCAAAGAACATTTGTGCCAAGTTTCATGCTTTTTCCACATTCTGAGCAATTTTTGCACCAGTCATCTAGACTAAAAGGTTTAATTAGTTGCTGGAGAAACTTAAGAGAACCTACAAAAAAGCTGCAAGTTGGCTTCAGCCCAGCTTTTTTTTGTGTGATTAGTGTTTCATAGTTTTGTTTGTTTTTTTGGCTTTAAGTCTGAAAACAGGGCAGGATTTCTTCATTTTCTCATTTTTGTTTTAAAAGAATTTTGGTTGAATGAGTTAAGTCAGAGTTTAACCTATTTGATGTTAGAACTGGGGGAAAAAGAAATAAAAAATTCATACTTGAAGTTGCAGTCAAGCATCAGTAATTAACAGAGAGCAGATTTATAAATGACTTCTAGCCTGAAAGTGACTCTAAACATTGAGACTAGAATTTAAGTTTGTTTTCACTAGAGATAAAACGTACAGTAGTAGTCTGAACAAATAACAAGTTTTATATATCTTTTTTATAACCAGAATGTATTTAAGACCAGCAGGTACTGCACCTGTATTCTTAACCAGTGGAATTAACTGCAGATATATATCCCAGTTTGTTTTATTGCTAAAATGATCAACCTAAACTGAAATATTTTTATATGTATGGACGTGATGTTAAGTGCGGTTGGTTTGTTTTCTCTGTTGTTAGTATACACGGTCTTTATCACCACAAAATTAAGTGATCCTGGAGCGCAGTTTGTTGGCACCATTTAACCAGTGTAAACAGTTGCAGGTAACAATCTCTTCACCTGTTGCTGTGTTTATCCCTCTAAATCCCCTAATCCGCAATGTCAGCTGAGGTAGTGACCATGATAAAAGTGTAATATTTTTGACCCTTGTTTGACATGGATCTTTTTTTCCTATCTCAGGGGTGGATCCAGAGATATTTTCTGACACTTTTCCAAATTATCTTTGTTTATCTGTCCTCCATTTTCGACTGTCTTCCAACAGAAAAAAACGCATGCTTGTCAGTGCAAATTTCAAAACTCTGACCACCTTCCAGAAAACCCAGAAGACAGCCTGGAGCCATCTGCCAGTGCATCTGTCCTATTTAAGCAACGNGAAGCTATTAAATCAAGATTAATCAGTATCACATCTATTCAGTTCGTCCACTGTGGTCAATTTTAGTAGGTCATGTTTTGTTGATCAGCATGTTTATTTTTGATACTTGAATCGGTCTAGATATTTTTAGGGGAGGAGTTAGTTCACTTTGAGAGCATATATGATTATTATACAATTTAGCTATAGAAGGTAAGATGTCAAATCTTAAAAGTACTAGTAGGCAGATTGAATTTTATTTCACTAATTAACAAACATGAAACAATGGAATTACACAAAAATATTTAAAGGGAAGGAAAAGATTTTAGAAATATAAGTAAACCATGGAAAAATCATTGAAATTATGGTACACCTAATCTACTTGCTTGACTGATAATATATTTTTCTTGACCTTTTGTGTATAGCCAGTCATTTCATATTATTAAATACAATGACTACTATGTAGGACTACCTGACCAAAGTACACAGTAGCAAAGTCGTTATTAAAGCCAAGGACCTTTCCTTCTCTGACTCAATTTAAAACTATGCAACAAACAACAGCAAATGCTGCTATCCCCTCATAGGCAAGATGTAAATCTTCAGAAACTTTTTTCTATCAAATATATACTGAAATGGAACCAGCTTGAGCAGCAGCACTCATGCAGTGACTAATTGTAACCCACAAACACTCTTTCTCCGTCATATCTATGCCGAACTTCAATGATAACTAATTCAGATTATGATTCAGGCTGCGGTGCTAGTTCATGTACAAGACTTGGACGGGGAAAGGGGGTATTTTGTCGAACACTGATGAAACACCTCTTTCATATCTATAGAATTTGACCATTTCGATCCCTAATCCTTAAATCTTTATTGATTTGAATACCTTTATTTTATTATCGCGTGAAATTTGTATGAATGAAATTTTATCTTCAAATGGGTCAAGTTTACATTCCTATTAAAGCGGGGCAAGCTCTCTTACTTGAATTGATATAATTACATAAGCTCCACGCATATAGGTGTTGTAAAGGAAAACACTTTATTGAAATAACACTAATATGGTAACTGTAGAGTTTTGATGGAACTATTGAACTGAAAATAAACCTATAATCCTGATAATCAATATACATGTAGGTCGATATAGATCTAAATTCTGCAGAGGCAACAAAGTAACTTGAATTAATCAAGCTATATTCAGGTACTAGTAGTGAGGTAAGGGTAATCACAGAAATACAAAATATTTAGACTGCATGTTTAATTGAAAATATATTTAATTAAAAATGATATGTTGTTTATGTAAGGCTTATAGGTGGGGGAGGGGGTGGGGGATGAGGGGGGTTCCAAAGAATCCTCCCACTTAGTTTACTAAAGGTCCACTCCGAATCAAAATCTAATTTTGGTTCTTGGGCTGAGGTTCTCATTGTTTCTCAAGTTTGGTCTACAAAGGGGGTTAAATTAGGCACACGTGCACTATTTCAGAAAAAGACCCCCACCCTCCCTCTTAAATTGGTCGCTATAAAGGCCTATGGGTAGTATATACTGTTATTTAATTATCATTTGGTTATATGTTTCAGTTTGCTCATGTTTCGTCTATTAAAAACTTGTACTGTTGTGGACTAGTGGAGTACCTGTGATGTATTATATTACCTATTATAGGTAGGTGAATTAGAGGTATTGCAGTGAACTTTATATATATATATATATATATATATATATATATGCACATATTAGCTGGTACATGTATGTGCCCACACCATTGCACAATTGAACACACACATATATTCATGTGTACACACATACGCAAATGCACACACACAGCCCCGATACTTAGGAGGATCAAGCTGCACTAGAAACACAACTGAACTTTTAGTCTTCTTTTTATATACAATGAAGGAAGCATAATTGTCTGCCAAGTATATATATAATTTATGTCCTGAAGTACACAAATAGTTACTGCACGTAGGAAGTCACACCTGTTTGTAATGCACTTTTTAAAACATTCCATGTCAAAATGCAATTTTCTTCACCATGACGTGCGACATAGCAACATCTGAAAATAAAATATTAAGATTTTTATTCTCCACGTTTTGATAGGTTTTTCTCATTTTTAGCATCCATTTGTACTTGCTAATGGGTCAACTTGAAATATTTATTTTCTGTGTAATTAACTTTCACTGTTTGGTTCATAGTACACACATAGTACATACATTTTGATATGAAATATTTATATTAACATATTTTTTGAAGCAAAGCTGGGAGTCCATTAGGAAAAATTCTGTCAAGAAATATTTAAACTAGTAAAACTGATTCTGATCTTGTTTTAGATTCATCCTCCTTAAAGATCAACATAATTAAATGTAAATATTTCAACTTGGTGCTTAGTGAATAGCTTTATCATTTTGATTCGTTCAAAAGGATAAATAAGTTTGAATTAGATACAATCTGAAGGGAAATCATAATTGCCTGATAATTTCTCCTCCACCCTTCTAAGATCCAGCCTCATTGCAGGTTCTTTTAAGATTAAAAAAAGATATATATTTGTTTTCTCAGTGGACCTTTTGGCCAGAAAGATTAATTCTTTATCAAAATTTGATCTATTTCATCCCCCCTCTTTTCAAGCTGAGTTAGCCACTGGGGAAGGAGATAAAGGTCCATATATTCCGAAAAAAACATCACCCCTTTTCAAATCGAGCACTGACTTAAGGCCTTTGAAATGTAGTACGTAAGCATGTCATATCTATATGTAAGTCAATTGAGTAATAACACTCATTAATCTTACAAAAATTGCTTTGTTTTGCAACAAATAACCTGCCTGCGTTTGCCTGTCATCTATGACGCAGTCTGACTGTTCACATGCCGTTCATTATTTCACTCATTTTGGAAAAAACAACAAATTATCGGCACCGTTTCAGTAATTTTGTCTCATATCGTGCTTTTAATTAGCACATCACTTCCTGCAGTATAGCCATTTTCATCAGGTTTTTCACACAAAAGGTGACCTGTTTTTGTGATTAAAACAATCATAATTTAATTCCCAAACTTCACAGTTTTGCTGTTTTGCTGTCAGGTCAGAATTAAGATAGTTGAAGCAGAAAATGATAATTTTCTTGTCAGTTGTTTACTTTGTACAGCCTATACATACAAGTACATCGAGAGAGAAAGAGAGAGAGAGAGAGAGATCCTGTTATTAGTAACTCTACTGATTAATATGTAGTTGTTTCACATGTTGATGGATGTCACGTTCCTCCAGTAGATAGTTCGGAGATGAAGCCGCTCCACTCATTAATTGTGTGAAGGGTCACTGTCCTGAGAAGTTGTTCATTTTTGTGAAGGTTTTCTTTTGTAGCTGACTTTACTTGGTTAATATTTAGGATAGGATACTATAGGTGCCTGTAATTTAGGGTGCTTTCACAAGATATAACTATCATACTAGATAGATTGATCTAACTCTGTGAGGAATCAAATTATCTGAGTCTGGGGTAGCGCTATCAATTTTTTTCCTTTAGCCAAATCACCACTTTTTTGTCAATTTGTTATCCAAATGGTTCTATTTTGACTAAAATTAGTCAAATCAAGCCCTTTTTGTTTAGCCAATTTAAGTCAGTTTTAGCATTTGGCTAAATTGGCGAGTGTTAGCGCTACCCCAGTGAGTGATACGCCTTCTCTTGTTTTAAAAGTGCTTGTGTAATCGGTAGCTAAAATTTCACTTAAATTGGCCAAAATTTTGGTTTTAAAATTGAAAACTGATAACATTTAGGAAATTAGTAAAAGCCACTTAAAAAATAACAAAATGAAGTACCTCAGTCTATGTCTTTCTGGTGACAACACAAGTCGGGCTGCTTTCGGTCCAAAGCGTACGCATGTGTGAGCACAGCTGTTGTACCTGGTGTTGATCACTAGCTGTTATTTGCTTGATTTTTGCTCTTTTCTAATATCTAACTATTTAAGCCAAAAATAAGTCAAAAAACATAATGCGTACATGTATATTTGTTTGTAATAATTAAGACATATTATTAAATATAAGACAGGCTATCAAATACCTGGTCCAGTAAGATGCATCCCTCATCCCCACCCCCTCCCAACCTCTGTAATGAGCTCATTTTAAGATTAAAAAAACATTACCTTAAATGAAATGTGTTGCTGTATTGCTGTGAACAGGGTTTTCCTTTGTAAGAGTGTAATCAGCCAATATTGTTAATCATTACTAGTAGCATTTAAATAGGACAGGCAGTAAAATAAGAAATATTCCCACAAGCCCCCCCCCCCCCCCTGCAGTTCCCCTGTTGAGAGTTAACTTAAAATGTTGCCTTCGGTGATAAATGTTTCTGTATTGCTATGAACATGTTTGTCCGTTGTACGAGTTTAATTAACCAACGTTAATCAGGGAACGGTTTTGGACCAATTTCCCCGACAGGAAATTACCACTAATGTTTCATTTCCTGATTTTTCTCTTCAGTCCTTCCCCAAGATGTGTGAGGAACACACCGTGACCGCTCACTAACAGAGAAGACAGTACACGCTGTGTCTGTGTATGTGTTATGACACGGTCCACGGCCAGCTCCACAGTCGATAGCACTTAAAAGTTACACATTAACTGGATAACCGTGCAAATTTGAAGGTAAGTTTGATCAGGGTTTTGTTTTTGGTATTTTGAAATGATTTTGTGTGTGTGTGTGATCATTGAATGATAATTTTAATTCAGTGAAATATGAATGTTGCCAGTTTATTGTTAGTCAGTTCACGTATGTCAGTTACTGCCAGTTTAAATAGTCTAAATTCTTTACACTTCCCGGTGGTGATCAAGAAAAGGTGTTTGTAAGTTGATATACAAATTAAATTATTATACTTTGCATATGAAGAGATAATCGTTAAATCAAGTAAGCTTGTTCAGTCGAGTTTCCTGCAAAGAAATGATGCTGTAGACGCTTCAGGCTTGTAGCCAGGTGAGGTTTGGGAGGGAAAAGGTCCACTCTGGGTAAATTTGATGTATACAAGGTAAACTAAGGTATCATGATAAAAGGTCCACATTTTCAGAAAAAGAACCCCCCCCTTTTGCAATTGATGGCAACAGGCCTGCACTCACTACTGCTGGGAAGTTACGATGTAGTATCACCTGTTTGCCACGGCCTGTGCCAAGTTCAATGGCTTTTGACTGTCGTTGAAAAGCTTGTGGTCCCGTAAAGAGGATAATGTCACCATGTGGAGGGTGACATGATTTGAAATAAACAGGTTGAAGGTAGAGTAAGCTGATACTTTCACAAAGAGGACAGTAAATTTGAGCTTTAAGATTTACAGTCATTTAGGCTTTTGCAATGGAGGGCTTTTTTATTTTTTATTAAATGTGACAACGAGTGGGGTTGTTTCCAACTGATTTTTTTTCTTTGTTCCTTTTTTTTTTGTTAGGACAAGATATCTCTTAAAGTTTTTAGTTTCATTGAAATATTCAGGATAGACATATAGTTGTTCATAAAGGATACAGAACTAAATGCAATTTTGACTGACATGGATCTTAAAATATCTTTAAAGATTTTTTAAAATTTCAAAATGATTTGATGTCTGTTTTCTCAGAGTGTTGTCTATTTTTTAACAAACATTTTATTATTATTATTATTATATTTAATATTCAAAATTGGATTCTGACAGCAAACTTTTATATTTCTTACAGAAAAGTTTGGTTTTTAAAATGTATCCATTCACCCTTAGTTATGAGATACCATGTGAAGCAGTAGAAACAGGGTAACAACTGTAAAGTTTTTCAGACTTAAGTCACACATGGTCGAAAAAGCATGAACCAACTTTATGTTACTCACATAACTGAATGTATATACTATATATTTTTTATTTAGAGCAATATACAAACTCAGATAGCGTGACTTGAACCATTATTTTTTATCAGATGTTTTATTGATAACTATGCAGATAAATAGTTGGGCTCTCAGCTGCATGAAGTATGTATGGTCTCTACTGATAGTGGTTGTCTTGCTAAACATGGAAGTACGTTTTGTATGTAATTACTTTATAATAGGCATTCTAACACTCGCATCCAGGATGCATCCAGGATCCACGTGTTCCCATTTAAACTTTTTGTCATTTGATTAAGATGATGGGGAAGACAGTGAATATATTTAAATACTGCACTTTGTTTAACAACTTGTTGCATATAGTTGACTGGAATTTTGATACAGTTGGATTTTTAGGTGTGTGGATCTAGATTTTGGGACAGAAATAATGCCATCATCCCAGTTTTTTTATTATTTTGACAGTTATGTTTTTTGCTATTTGTGACCTGGCTGTATTAAGGTCAAAGTGAGTAAAGAACATATTTCCTTGGCAGAGGTGCAGGTAAACACGCGAATCCTCTTATTAGTATTAAACCCATGTGTTACGCCTGGTCCTGATTTTAACATTATTCAGCAGACATTTTTTTTTCTTAAATGAAAAATACATCGTAAAGAGAACATGCATGTTTTAATATGTGCCACAGGGTACCCACTGTGTTTTTAAATGTAAAGTGACACTGCAATCTCAGATGTGATTTACTGAACTGAGGTCAAGTTTTGGGGGTCAACTTAACGTACCTTTTTGAGCCTGGAGCCATTTAAAACTGGATGTTAACAAGGTGAAGACCAGGTTAAAAAAAAGCACCAAATGATCTACGGACTGGCTAGGTCAAAAATAAAGATTTTTTTGACAATATCCAACAGAAAAGGAGACATAATGTGATAATGTCCCTAAGACTCCTTATTAGACTAAGTACTGATTTTTCTTTACTACATTACTGTAGGGAAAATGAGTCAGGAAACTGGTGTTTTAGTGTGAAGCATTGCATGTAAAATGTGGGGCACACTCTATAAATTTATTGGTGTACGAGAACAACAAAATGTTTGTTGAATAAAACATGAGCTTCCTCTTAAAATTTTTTTTGTTTGTAAAACAAGTAGTGATTTAAATTTTTGCACAAAATAAATGTAATTGTTTTTATAGTACTCAAAATAGCTAAGCTCGTTAGAAGTTTGTCAAAATTAAGGCTTTGGGATATTTTGGTTGCTAGATTTAAAGTGGAACCATTGGTGAGCTGACCAGTGTTACTAGATAGAAGTATTTCTGACAATGTAAATATTGCATTTAGATATGAAATTTTGATTGGTCCAAAGGTGGCTAAATTGGATTAGCACAAAATGCGCTTTAAGTCATCTTTAATGAAAAGAAAACTCTAAATGCTTGTCATTTCCTTATATCATTTCCTTTAGGGTTAAAAGGAGAAGCTCGATCAGTTTTGCCAACACTTGGTATGCTTCTTTCTTTCTAGTCCCTAGCAGAAAGCAAAGAAAACAAAAAAGCAATTAATTTTACTGTACAAACAATATTTGGAGCCCTTTGGCCCTAGAGGACACCCAACTCTCAAGTTGATGTAATTATTTGCAAGTCCTCCTCTAAAGTTTACAATTGCTTCAAGTTATTATTTTACATTTTGTTTTTTTGTTGCTACTCTTACATTGTAATGTTGGGATCAGGTTCAAATTAAAAAAGAAACTTGTGCTCTGAGATCCATGTGGTACTCTACTTCAGTCGGTTGATTGGAGAATTCAATGTGACACTGTTTATTTTAAAAGTTACGTGTTATTGGATGTGCGCCTTGTTATTGGAATGCAGTTTAAGTGGCTGTAAAAAAAAATCCAGGGTTTTAAGCGCTGAAAAACGTGAGAGTTGGGTGCAATTTTTTCCACAAAATTTATCACATGATCTGCAAGAAGTGACATTAAAGTTATCCTTAGAAATGTTTAAGACAATTTTAAAAGGAAAATAAACATACATGAATGGATTCTTAGCTTCTGTTAGGGATTCAAATGTTTAAAATCACAGACCGGTTTTAGAATTCATTCTAATTTGGTGTTACTGATTTAATGGTGAGATGTGAGATTTTGACAGGCGTGCCATTTTGGTGCACACAATTGGTTGTTAAATGTGGCTATTCAAGCATTATTCAGTCAAAGGAGGAGGGGGGGTTGCTGGACAGGCAGCTCTTATGTGTACCAACTGGGGTAAGGTCGTAATACTAGTATGTGCCAAATACTTTCAACTTGCAGGATGTCTAACCATCAGGATCTGAGAATCTACTGATCCAAACCAAAATTTGCTGGCCCAAGTCCATTTTTTTAATCACTTAAATTAACATATTGAGATTAAACAGTTTTCTTATTACAAATAAGAACAAAAACATGGGGTTTTCAAAAGTTTATTAAAAAGACTTCAACATATAACCTGAAGATTTATAAAACAAACTGAATTACATGTTATTATAATAGCTGAAAAAAATTTACAAACCCAGACTGGCCAGTATCAGACTGTTTTTCAGAATATTTAACTGGCCTAGCCTGATTTTTTCAGGCATTGGCAGTTGGGTCAGTGATTTACATCACAGGCTGTAACAAGACTTGGTGGTGGCATCCCAAAGTCAAATTACTATGAACTTGTACTTTGCATATCTGTCGTAAAGTGCCATGTAGTATGACTGATTAGGAATAGGTATATTTTAGGTGAAAGTTGCGGGTGTCATATAGTAATAACAGATAATCATGTCATGATTTTCTTTGCAGTGTATTGTATTATTAACATTTTTTTTTGTAGAAATGGATTGTCTGTGTTCATCGAAGTCATGAAAGAATGTATGAAGTAATGTAGTGTTGGGTTTACATAGAAATATTATGTGTCAGTTTGTTTGTTTGTGCATAAGCCCTGCAGTCAATACTGAGGGAAGGGGGAGGGAGGAATGCACTGATATACTTGGATGCATTTTTTAAGCAATGTATACACATCATGTACTAAGAAAAAAAAAACTAATGACATTTTGAGGTTTGAAAGTTGTTGAACAAGTACAATGCACACACTCATATTAATGCATTGATAATCTTTGTCCAGAATTTTCTGAAAATATATATGAAAAAAAGAACTGCTTGAAATATCTTCAGGTATTTGCAGATTTTAATCACTTCTCTCTTAGGCATACAAGGGTGAAAGACAACATTTTTAAAAACCAAAATGTAACATCCTTGTTGGAGGTAATAAATCCATACATGTATATCACTGCCTTTCATGTCAAAGCTCTATTTGTCTGTGCTGTTGTTAAATATATATCTCAGTAATTATGCTCTGCTCATTGCGTTAAAATTGCTCTATAAAAGCCTCATTTGGCATCTGCTCCTTGGCTGGATCCCAGCAGATACCCTGGCTTGCTTAATGCTATCACTAGTACTGTATGTATGTGTTTGTGTTATTTAGATTATTATAATAATTTCACTTTACACCACCACTTACAGGTGGATCCAGGATTTTGCTACGGGATGGGGTAGCGGGGGGGATGGGGGGGGGGAGGGAAGGGGGG
>NW_019776161.1:36596-48699 GCF_001039355.2 Lingula anatina | reverse complement strand
GGGGGGGGGGGGGGAAGGGGGGTTAAACGTAGGTCAACTAATTTGTCTCTTTTGCATGGCATATGGAAAGCAGAAGATGGAGTCAGTTTTAATACCATTTCATGCAAGTCACATGGATGGAAAATTGCTTGGCTTTGTCTCATGTTGCTCACAAAACTTTTCTTTTCTTTATATCTTTCTTTTTTTTGGGGGGGGGGAGGGGGGGGGGGCGTAGGTAGGGAAAATAGCCAGGATAAGGTGCTACCTTGGAAGTTACTTGATCTACAATTAAAGGATGGTCACCGGAATTGGTTTGGAAGTTGGAACCCATTACAGTTCATTTATTTACCTTTTAGTGTTGAAAGACATCCTAGGTTTCATGTTACCACTGCCAAGACACTTTGTTATATAATTAGGTTTAAATTTTAGCTGCATTTACTCAAGGACTATTTAAGACCGAAAATCGACCAAACTTGTGTTATGTGTCAGCCAAATAACAAAGAGACAATGGAATGGTTCCGGTCATTTCTTGCCTTGTCTGAGCTAGACTTTGTGCTTGAAATAGATATTGTTATACAGGGTACAGACAGGAATGACTCCAGGAAGGCCTCCAGTTTAAGAACTGTTAGTGTTACTACAGAATTTAATGCATATTAGACGTAAAGTCACCAGTTATGTGGGAGATAATGCACGGTCTCCCTGAGAGAAATATATCCCAGATTACCTCGAGTGTCCATGAGAAGTGTTCAAGGCATATATCAGAGAATGGCAGTGTATTATATGACATCCATACTAAGAGAAAGTGCTTGTAGTTACATTTCACAAAAAAAAAAAAAAAAAATTCCCCTAAAACCAAATAAAGGGTATATTTATATGTTGCCACAGTCACATAATATGTATCTATAGGTATATAATTATGGAGAATCCAGGACCGTCTTCATAGCTTTCAGTGATTTTTTTATGACCTCTGGTATGGTAGAGTTACAACATTCCCTAGCTGACTGAACGCTTTGTTAGAATTGTCTTATAGCTAGGCAGATGTCACATGAAAATTCTGTCAACACAGAGAAACTGAGATCATAAAATACTCATCAGGGGCGTAACCAGACCATTTAAAATTGTACGCACAGATTTTGAAAATTCTCAGGTACGATTATATTCCGTGAAAAATACACTGAATTTATGGAGAATAATATCATGGTTGGCTCAAAAAATTGTACGCACATTGTACGATTATATTCCGTGAAAAATACACTGAATTTATGGAGAATAATATCGTGGTTGGCTCAAAAAATTGTACGCACAGTGCATCCGTGCGTATGCCTGGTTACGCCCCTGCTCATTACTGCCCTGTCACCAACTTTACCTTCAGTACACATGGGGATTTTTCATCGAGTTCTTTATTATCCATCAGCATACATACACACCAGAAAAACAATAAAATTCTCGTCAGCATTTGATGCTATGGTTAATTTAATTTCCAGACCAGTCATAAATGAAGCTCGTGTTCCATGCTTTAGTTATGCTGTAAAACTGTCATATTGAACATAACATAGATTGATGGGGAGAAAATTTGAAAATAGATTAGATTTTTTTCTTCTTTGTGCTATCATAATAAATATAAGACAAATACTAAAGAAAAATATTCCGTAGAGATAAGTATAGCTCCTCTTGGCTGTTCGTAATGCAGTATAGAAAAGGGTGTCTTTATTAATTAAGATTGCCATACAGAAGCAAGATGTATAGTGAATGTATGCTCAGCTACCAGTGTGAGCAGATGGTAATTATACCAGTGAAGTTGTTTAAATCTGTGAGTCTGCTGTCCCTCCCCCCTCTGCTGCCCCCCTCCCCCCCCCCCAAAAAAAAATAAATAAATAAAGAAAAAAAAAAGAAAAAGAAAAGAATAAAAAAATAGAGCTTACTGGTTTATTGGGGTATGAGAATTCACTGGAATACATATAGCAGAAACAGAGGCTAGTAAATGAGCAGATGAACAAAGTAATAATAATAATAATAATAATAATAATAATAATAATAATAATAATGTCTCATTTTTCCCTATGCTAGGTGTAGTTAACATAGGGTTTTGTCAGGTCAGATCAGACAAAGATAATTCCGGACCGAGAAATAGGTCACAGTGACACTGCGCTGTCAGATCACAGAGAAAGCCCATGACCTTGCCTTTATTTGAGTGACTGATGACACAATTGAGACTGATATCCGGTCTGATATCATTTCTGTCTGAGCACGGTTATAATTTCCTTTAAACGAGGCACAAATGATCCATCATACTAAAGAAGGAAGTGCAGGATTTATGATCGAAAGTGTGCGTGAGGGACTCTCGTTATAAAATACAAAATTCTCATTAATCGTGTTCGCGAAGTGGGGGAAATCATTTTCTTAGAGAATGAATGCATTTGTACTTTGTCAGGGGAAGCAGATTTGTGCTAATCAGAGAGTTGTTGAAAGATTGTTTTTGATTAAAAATTGTACGCTAGCATGTTACTATAGGCTGATACTGCTCCAATGTAATTTAGTTCAATGCTCAGTGACATATAATTTGATGGGGCTAAGGAAATATATTTGATTATATTTTGTGACTTTTTACTAGTTTAAAATAAACAAAATAATGGTTTGTGTGAGTGTGTTTTGTCAGTTTACATTAAGGAGAATCTGTAAACAAAATCATTTATGTGTACCATTACTATTATGTACATATGCATTTATGTTCATGCACTTGCATGTGTATGCACGTGTGCATGTTTGTGTGTGTGCATTTGTGCAGGTGAGTGTGTTTGTTTAAGTTCATGTGTGTCTTTTTTAGCATATATAATTGCATGCATGCTTGCATATGTGCACATGATCGTGTGTGTGTGTGTGTGTGTGTGTGTGTGTGTGTGTGTGTGTGTGTGTGTGTGTGTGTGTGTGTGTAACAGAATACCATATTGTCACTAAATATACTTTGCTCCATAGAGTTAGGTTGTCAGTGTAACATTTGTAGAAATATAGACCCAGCATAGCTCTGCTACCCATGAAACAATTTAATCCATTTCCAACTTTGTTGCTTCCTCAACCTCCCTTTAATCCATGATCATTCTCAACTCCCTGGGGAGTTTACCCCCCTCTTTTCCACCCCTAACCACAGAGGTACCTGACTTGAACCCGTCATAGCAGAATGCCATGCCGTCTAAACCTGCCGTAACCCACTTTATCCAATATCTCTCACAATCCTTCTCTGTGTTGATCCGATACAGTCCATGATTAAATGCTTAATAGACCTTAATCTAATTGTCCAGTTAGGGAGAGTCCAAATTGGCCATGACGGTCCCTCAGGGAGAGGAGTGATTAATTGATTTGGACGTCTTTTAGATGAGATGATGGTACTTTGGTGGGTGTCAGTGACAGAGGTGATTAAGGTTTGATACTTTGATATGTGATTGATCAAGCTTTGGTATCAGTTCTGTGAGTCAGCTCTCTCTCTCTCTCTCTCTCTCTCTCTCTTTTTTTCTTTACTCAGATTGTTTAGTTTCTCTCTCTATCTGTCTCTCTCTCTTTAACTCAGATTGTTTGATTTCTTATTTTGATATAATATTTTTCATCTTAATTTAACACTATTCATTATATACCTTTACTTCAGTCAAAATATCTGAATATTTTACTTTTTTTTTCTGATATTGACTATTACTGTCGCGACACGTCTCCAACGTTAATATGCATCCAGGAAATTACATGTCCTGTTTGATTTGCATAAATAATTAGACAGTTATGTAAGAATTAATTTGACAAACAAAACCTAATATCAAATATCTTTAAAGAGGCAGTGGATTCTTATTGTGACTTTTAAGTATAAAAGACTTAATCCCTGTGACATCTGGGATTTGGATATCAATAACACAAACTTGGAAGCCCAGATGTATATTTTGAAAGTTTGTACAAATGTTGCATTTTGATTACATTTTTAAATAGAATTTACAATGGCATTAGTTGTTTACCAAATCTCCTTGATATCTTTACAGAATTTTTAAATTTTTAATTTCACTTTATAAAAAAATTAAATAATTTATTCGAAATATCCTAACATTGGTTAACTCTCCAAGCTTGTGATTCACTCGAACTCCCTCTGGGAAAAAATCTGTATAATCTGGACAAAAACCTGTATAATCTGAACACAAAGATTTTTTTGGGGAAATTAAGAACTGAATAAAATTCCTCTTTTTGGCATCATGATTTCCCCATGTATAACCAAGCTGCTGACTGATTTCCCTGTCTTACATTGACTAAATACTTGGGAGCAATTACCCTGGATTTAAGGTGCAGATGAAAAGTGATGGCCAATTTAGGGTGACAGCGATGCCGTCATTTACAATTCTAAACAACATTTAATTCAGCAGAGACGAAAGTCGCAAAGCATAGCAGTCTTGATATGTCTGAGTACACTTCGTAAGCTGGAATAATAAGTCTGTGTAGACACTGAGTCAGGGCAGAAGTTTTTGACGTGGCTTTACAACTCTTGTGCAGTGTTTAAATGAAATCAAGGATTGAAGTTGGATTTGAGCATATTTATTCTATGATTTTCTGAAAGTTTTTTTGTAATGAAATAAAAAAATGTCATGATTGCAATCTTGATGTATGTCTGCTAAATTTCTGTGATGGGGATGTGCTGTGGATCAGTGAACTCCGGGTGGGACTTTTTCAGAATATGTCAAACTTGGATTTTTAAGGGACACATGCACATGCACGCAGATTTTTCCAACCCCACACCAGAAAAGATGCACATATGGTATGTGCATGCATATGTTTACATATTTGTACAGATGCACAGGTGTGTGCGTGTGTGTGTGTGTGTGTATCCACAAGCATGCTTGTACATCTGTGCACACACAGACATACACACACACACGAACATATACTCACACAGTGTCACACACACACACACACACACACACACACACACACACACACACACACACACACAGTTTAAGTATCTATAGACTTGTGCCTGCCAACATATGTACAGTAGCCACTGATCCACACACTTATTGAGTTTTTTCTTCACTTCTGTTGTAAACAGTTCTTTAACATGAAGGATGGGGCTGTCATCATTGGTATTCAGTAAATCCTCCCTATCGTAAAGATGAACTGGAGAAGTAATTAAACGATAACGGCCACGGTCGCCGCTACTCCCTCAAGGTGCCATTGTCATCTGTGCTTGAATGCCATGTTGTGGCTGCAATGATGAATGGCTGTAGTGTTATTGGTCCGTATCTGTGGTGTAGATTGAAGAAGTTTCTTTTGTTTTAAATGTAAAATGATAAAGCTTTGTTATCTCACCTGAACACAGGTGTGTGGCAGAGGTGAGGGAGACCATAGGGGATAACGGTGGGGGGGGGGGTGTATATTATTGGTTTATCAATTACCTAAGGGGTGGATGATGCTAGGAACGTATAATGTATCAAGATCTTGGTAATACATTCTCTCTTTCTCTGTGTTTTTGTTTCTCTCTCTCTCTTTCCCTCTCTCTCTCTCTCTCTCTCAGATTTTTTGTGTACGTATGCAAGGTTTAATTTTGGATGGAATAGTTTTGGTTTGCCAATTATATAATAGCCTGTGATCAAAATTTTTTAGTTGAATAATATTCTTGACTGGGACCAGAAAATCACTTTTTTTTTACCCGACTGAAAATATGTGTTAATTATTTCATGCACTGCTTCACCATATTGTCAGCTGTACGTAATCACTTGTATTCTATACTCATTCCAGTATCAATTCCCATTGCGAGAGGTCCAATACTTTTGTTAATAACAACAGAGCCAGTTTTAATATTGTTGTCCCTGCTGCTTAATTGAGAAGCATAATTATTCAACCATTCTTCTCAAATCAGTGAGCCATCATTACTTTACAATGCTTCATTGACATTTATTGTGGAAATTTTGGCCTTTTGACGAACGACACATTTCACTGGTAAGGACAAAGGAATTTTCAGCAGATTTTTCCATGAATATTGTACGTAATATTATAACGAGAGGTGGATAAAGATACAGAGTTAACATCAGTTTATGCCTCGGAATACATGATCGAAATTAGCCATTTGTCCAGTCAGATTTGAATGGCTATTCTTATGAAAACTCACCAAGATAATCCATCAAGTTATATATCATTGACAATAAAAAAAGCCCCTTACTACTATTTGTTTCATCAGCCATTAATTTTGCAAATTCATTACAGTGTTATACACATGGCAGAATAATTTTAGGCAGA
This sequence comes from Lingula anatina, assembly GCF_001039355.2. The sequence goes on along the minus strand of NW_019776161.1, from coordinate 42,462 downwards.
TTTTTAGCAAGTTAGTTCAGTACTTCTAAGAGGTGCCAAAGAACATTGATTGGATCTTTGCACCATAACTTTTATACACCACACTGGCAGTAAAGGGAAACTTTACAAGTTTGAAAATGTCATATTTTTATGTGTAAAAATCCTGCAAAGCTTTGACCTGGGGTATCTTTGCCAAATCAGACCTTAAAAATGATGAAGCCCCTCAAAAGGACCTGAGGGACCTGATGTCATCATTTCCTTTTGAAATGTCACGAAGACTTATTTCAGTCTAAATGAATCACAGTTATTTTAAAAACTAAGTTATTTAAATAGAAATTGGGCAAAACATCGGATCCCAGTGCAGTGCAGTGCGGAACAGGCAATGCTTCAAGAGCAGGAAAAAACAGGTTGTATTAAATTTTTGTATGAAAATCTTGTGAAGAATACATGACTACCTTTGATAATACTACAGGACTGTGCTTCAAACTGTATGTAGATGAAAAAGACTGATTTTCATTTCAGCTAGGGAAAATTATTTCATTTTGTCCAGGTACGTACATATCAAGTTTGTCAGGTTTATCTCCGAGCATTATTCAGTGAACACATATTCAGAACAAGTTGATCCGCGTACTAACAGATCCAAGGATCAAATATGGCTGACCCACTTGAAAGCTTGCCCCATAATCCCCTGATGGACACTGAATAGATTCCTGGTAGAGATTACCTGGCCAGTAGGCTTTTAATTGATCCTCAGATCTGTTAGTCCAAAGATCAACTTTGGTTGTGAATGCGGCCAATATAAATTTGCATGTTGCTGAGTCTTGGTTCAAAGCAATTATCAGGGAATGTCATGTATTATTTAAGTGGATAATTATGAAAAAACAATTTGATATCATTTTATACTGCCTTGGTGATTATCTTTACAGGTTTACTTAGAACTGCTGTTGAAAATAAAAAAGGGGTGTGTTGTGCATAGGCTTCCATGTTGCATTAGATATTTCAGAAAGAAGGGGGGGGGGGGGTCTTTTTTTGAACATTTGGACTTTTTAATCCCTAAAGTAGATCAAGCCAGTTTGAGAAATGGCATAAAATCTAGATCAGAGTTTGATTTAGAGTGGGCTTTTTCCAGCCAAACTCATGTGTCCACAGGATATATATATGACTGCAGATGAAGATGTAGATGATGAATCTTTTGGCTTGCAAGTACAAGTGCCTCAGTAAAGCTTAAAAAACGTAAAAAAATCATGCACAGTTGCACAGCATGAAAATGTGTATATTATAAGGATTTTTTCATTGTTATTTATAGGTGAAAATAGAATAAAAAACAGAAGAAAAAACTCTGAGAAGGCAATGTTTTATTCCCAGTGTGTTTATGCCTGCTTTTTTTGTAAAATTTGGCACTGATCGTCAGTATTTCAATTATTTTATCACTTCAGTGACGTAATGGAAATGAGAGCCATTAGTATACAATACAACGAAGTAATAAGGGAAAATGCTCCTCAGCTTTACCGCCCATGTTCTGTGTTTACCCAAGGTGGAAGACATTGGGTGTTGATTTGAAATAATGTCTTGGGTTCTTTTTTCCCTTTGCATTTAGCACTGGCAGGAGGCAGAGATTTGTGTCAGTGGCAGGAAGTATACTAAAGCAACATTTATAGAAAAAAATATTTTCTTCTTGGGTTAGGAATTGCAGGTTTTTGCTCTCGTTTTTTCTTGATATTTTGATTTTGAATTGAAGGAACAAAAGACTCTCTGTGCACTCTGGAACTCCTACTGGTGCCGTGGCGTACAAACAAAGGGTTTATGTTTTTATTGGGTTAATTACCAAAAAAAAAACCTTCCATGGAGAAGAGGGGATTTTCCCTGTATTTCTAAAACAGCTTTTATTGTGTTTTTCAAGCCGCCATTTTAGGAAAACTTACATAGATTGTAAGACCACATTCAGATTCAAATGTCACACCAGCTGATTTTATCCAAATTTGAGGGGGATTCCCATTAAATTCCATTCAATGAAATCAGCTTAATTGTCTGACCCGCCTCCCTGGTTAGCTATTTAATTAGTTAATTACCCCCTAGCAACTCGAGGAGGGGTGTCAAACATTTAAGCCAATTACAGTGATTGCACTTGGAATCTCCCACAGAGTTAGATCAATCTAGCTAGTATGATGGGTGTTCCCTAAGAAAAAGGAGCAATAGAATAGCTGATTCTGTGCTATTTGGTATTAAAAAAATAATAAATCATTATAAATAATATATAGATAAAAATAGAAATGATAATAATAATCAGTAATTGCTATAAAATTTAGTATAATTAATGAGCAGAGACAGGTATATAGATATTGATAGGTTGAATATACTTTTGTCCTACAGATCTGCTGAGTCAGACTTAAACCACCACATTTTCATTTCTCTTGAAAGCTCTATTTACTGTGAAATGCCAGCTCTACACTTTTGTGCATATTCTACATATTTAGTATTTAAGACAGATTCCATTATTGTGAAAGCTATTGTTCTATTGTTGATAAAATGATATACAGTAGATCTATGCTTTTGAATTCTGGTTACTTCACTGGAACTTGTGAACAAACCAAGTGTAACAATTCTTGTTTTGAAATTTTTATATAAAATTCGCTAAATTATTCAGACAAGTTACAGAAAATCAACCTGCTGCATGATGTAATTCTTAGTTTTGATTACGTGAGCATTTATGAAAATTGTTCAATTATTTAAGGCCCCCAAAATTATGAGAAGAGGCATGATTACAGTATGAAAGATTAACACAGTAGAACATGGAGCAAGAATTCTAAAGAATGTAGAGCACATTCAGAACAGATGAGCCAGGCTTTACAAATCCTGGGGACTAAATATGGCGGACGTACATGAAAGAAAAACCGCCTAATCTTTTAATCGTCTCTCTGCCTCTCACACGCCTCCCCACACATCGTCCCTGCGGGGGGACAGTCATTAAATCTCGGCTCCATTGGGACGACACATGGGGAGGCGTGTGAGAGGCGGAGAGACTATTAAAAGATTAGGCAGTTTTTCTTTCATGTACGTCCGCCATGTTTAGTCCCCAGGATTTGTAAAGCCTGGCTCAACTCGTTGTGAATGCGATCTTACCGATAAGTAGACTAAATATGACTGATACCACATACCCTCTCTCAACCCGAGATTTAAGTATTTGAGACAGGAAGTTATCTGACAGTGATACAAATTTTCAAAGTCCATTTAATCTTGGAGATATGGTTACCCGTACCGTCATCCTGGAGAATCGTTCTGTATCCGGGAGACTCCGGATTATCTTGGCAGAGTTGACATGAATGCCCACTCCACCTATGGATTAGCTGGAAACTCATCCTTGGCACTAGAAATGGCAGAGGGGACTTTTTCTCTCCAAAATGGTGACAAATGAATCTTTCACACGCCTCCCCCATCTCCCCCCTGCACATGGACTTGCTGAAAACTCAGATATGTTGTCAATATACTGATAGCCTGGGTTCTGGAAATGGCAGATGCTGCTTGAAATTCAGGGTGTTCAGACAACAGTGACACAATATTACCATACCTGTCACTTTATGTAACAGTTTATTGACACACGATGAGTGACGTACGTGTCAATGAAGTACCAGTAGATTGAAATAATGCCAGCATTTAAATGTACCATTGCGACATAGCTATACCGGTAAATTGTAAAATCATCATGAGTTTGATTGTAATAATGTCAAGTATGTATGGTGGCCATTTCAGATTTGATATATATATATATTTTGTAGTATTGGATCCTTTCATCATATCCACAGCACTAAAAAGGGAAAAAAGAAACATTTTAAACTTCTTTTTGACAATCACAAAAAATATACCATTTGAAAGTTTTGTAAATTGACTGTTTTCTTGTCAAAAACTGTGTTATTTTGAGTAGTTAAAGAATCGAGAATGGTAGAATAGTGTAGTATATAGACAGGGGTGGATCCAGGATTATGTGAAGGGTGGGGCGGCGCAATTGCGAAGCCACCCCTTCTCCCCGCTTTCGGTATTTTAGAGGGTGAACAATTCCATTTGGTACAGTTTAGAACTATGATTCAGCTAGACCATTAGTGTGAAATTTTTTCAGAAATAAAAAAAATCTGCCACTGACAAGATATGTTATGCTTGGGAAATGTTTGAATAATTGCTATATACACATTTCAACATACCCAAGCCTTTGATGTCGTCAGGTAGTGCATTTATTCATTAAACTCTTTAGCAGATAAAAAAAAGCTCAAAATGCGACTTCTGTAATAGATCAACTCGACATGATGCAACCATTCCTGGATAATTAGCATCTTATGCGAGTGCCAAAAAGATACAAATGTTTCAATTAGTGGGAAATGTTTTTGTTGACAGTTGGATGATGAGGCATATGTTGTATTGCTGACACTAATGTCTGTTAGGTGCGTCTTCGGTGATAGTTGAGTGTCTACTTAGAGCCAACATGATTTTGTCTGAAAACAAAACTTTTGTCCTCAGGACATAAGACTGATACAAAGTTTTTTTAATTAATTTAATTTTCACACATTGGCTGCATCCCAATGGTTTTTTCTTTCTTTCTTTTTTTTTTGTTTGTTTGTTTGTTTTTTTTAATCCAGACTTACCTACTGAGATTTTCCTTTTGCTTGTCTCAGTACAAAACCTTAACCATTGTTTAAAATTGACTGATTTTTCATGGTAATAATAATAATAATAATAATTGTAATAATAACAGTTATTATAATACGTATCTAGAATCTTATGTCTGGCACAAATGTTCACAAGGCTGCATAAAAAAATGCCTAAAGATAAAATAGATGATAAATAAGTTAGCAATAAAATATTAAGAAAATATCAAAGATTAAAATTTATCACTAAACTTAAAACCATGCAGTTTAAGAGGTCTTCAGTTTCAGTTGCAAGCTGTTTTGCTCAGTGTGCAACTTTTAAAATGATGTATCCGTTTTCAGAGCAATTTTAAGTGATCTATGTGTTTTATAAGCAGCCATGTGAATCCGGAAGATGAACACAGGAGATAAAAGGTACTGGGACCTCCTTTGAAATAATTATCAGCTTTGTTCCTGCAGGAACTATTTCAGACTGAAAATCAGCCTAAATGTATCAGTGCACTGATAGATCTGAATAGATCTTTTAGATCAGAGGTTTGTTATAATTTTTTTATGTTCACATTCATTCTAATGTGTAGAACAGTCCACTGAAACAGAATTCTTAATTTGTCCGGAATTCTAGCCAAAAAAATGGGCTCAGTAATATTCAAATAAAAAGACAATTACTGATTTTTTTTCGGTCAAATAAGACTAATTTCTTTTGGTCAAAAAGGTTTTGACTAGCTTTTGTCAAGACTTCTTTGGTGTAATAGAGGCAAGATAGTCACTAGCCATATTTTGGGCCACTTAACAAATTTCCGTCAACTATAGGTTAACTGTTACAAACCCGTCTGAACTCTCCGATGGAAAAGAAAGATTTATTATGAGAGGATGTCAAAGATGGTGTAATATCCTCCTAAGTGCTGTACTTACTGGTCCATTACTTCCATGTATTACAGCAATTTGAAGCTGAAAAAGTGGAAAAAACATGGGATCAAAGGATAATGATGTAGTTTCTAAATTATGATTTTGTATTTTTTTTTTAGTTGGATTCATCTTTGATGTCTGTTTGGGATAATTCTTATGTGATTATCACTTTTTGATCTTTATTATTTTTTTTGGTTAAGTTTGACTCTGAAATGTGAAGAGTATAAATCTTATTACTGAGTTATAGAATGTGATGTTGAATATGGGTTTTCAGTAAAACAACAACATATAGGATGGCGATTAGGCAATTGTACTTACGTATGATTTTAATTGTTATCATTTTTTTT